>JAVCKT010037625.1:3830-19232 GCA_032273925.1 Rhynchotus rufescens | reverse complement strand
TTACCGCTGTTCTGTGAACAACTTCTAACATTTGGATAAAAGCTTTATGGGGGGGGGGGGGGGAGAAAAATACATAAAAAAAAAAACCATAAAATAAATTGTACAGCACTGTACAGTTTCAAATAAGATAACCTGTGTGTATGTGATTTTATGTATAGGTATATACACCTACATACACAGACACACACAGTACAACTTGCTCTTAAGCCTAAATGCCTTAGTAATGTAAACTGCAGCATGTCAGTTATATTTCTCTTTTTCTTAAAACTTCTCCTATATGAATATTCTCTAATATGTACATTCAGAAGCTAAATAACATGTTGCCTTTGTGTATGTTTTCAATAAAAGTCTTGTTAAAATATGTTCATTTGGTCAATCTTCCTGTTTAAAATGTGGTTAGAATGGGATCAGAAGGAGCTGGGGAAACTTCATCATCAGGAAGTCTGCATGGAGATAGGTAGGAAAATGTTATCAGCTCACACACGTACCTGCAAAGCACATTTTGGAAGAACCCCTTTGGACTGATTTTGTATTGTTAAGTTTGATAGATATGAAACACATTTCAGGATTGATTTTGCACCAATAAAATTATTAGGAACTTAGTTTTTAGTGAAATGTGCCAGCTTGCTTTTCTGAGTCCTATTGAACTGACATGGTAATATGGCTTTCTTTCCCCTCAAAACTTTCAAGGTATAATTGCCATCTCTAATAATTAGTAGGTGTCCCAGCTCTAACCCTTTTAGCTTCAACTCTAAGAGAGGTTCAGGCTGCACTTCAAATCAAGCACCACAATAACTCACTGACAGGGTGAAGATGACCCTATATCACAAGGTAGCTCTGAAATACCAGTTGATAAGCAGCTATAGAAGAGGAGGAGAAAGGTGTAGAAGAGAGAGCCAGAAACAGCCAGAGCGATGTGATACAAGGATCAGAGCTAACATTAGAGCTAAAAGTATGAACTTCTAGAGCTAAACTATGAACGTCTACTAATCAAATCGTCGCTTTATGTTAGAATCTGTGCATTGCATTTCTTCAGATACATGCATACTTCAGTTCAAGAAGAACTTTGTCCAAAAGGAACTTTATGACAGACAGATAACATAACCAAAGCCAGTAGATTTTTTCCTACATGTTTTGGATCTCTAGTGCACAGATAAAATGTACTATAGAGGAAATGAAGAAATAGCACCTCTATTCAAGCAGGAATTACATATCATAGAAAATTAAAAGTCCTGTGAAAAATGCCTTTAAATCTCTGCCTCCGCTCCATCTCTTCCCCTAGTCCCTTTGCCAGAAAAGGAGGATATTCCCTTGGTTCACAACTCTTTGCACTTCAACAGGACCATCAAAGAAGCTCTTTGAAAACACCGGCACCGTAACGTGCTTTGAAGGCTGATGCCAAAATATCATCTTACAGCAACCATACAGATTGGCAGCTATTGCTTATACATCCATCCCAAGATCAATCTAATCCCAGTTCTGCTTTCTAAGACTGCCTGCATGTTCCTCATCATTTTATTCAGTTTTTGTTTCCAGCAACTAGTAGTTTTGCTTGTGTAGAGTATATGCTTTCTATTTTACTGAAGAGGAAGGAAAACAACAAAACAAAACAAACTTAAGAAGCTAGAACCCTGGCTTACAAGTCCAGCTCTTTTAGAGATTTCAACCACTGAAGTCTGCATAGTTATTCCGCAATAGAAGCAAAAGCTCTAAAGAGTGAAGAAAATCTGTTGGTGCAGGTTTGCTGATGCACGTTTGTGGTCTTTCCTACTTTAATCACCCCTTAACCTCAACCCCAGACTTCCCCTTTAAGATAATTTTGTAAGGGAATTTTGGAAATTTCTGGCTTTCCACATTATGCAGCTGGTAGAACTGGCCAGCTGTGCACTTCTGCATACCATTAGGCACGACCACCTCCCTGCCTACACTGTGTGCATACGCCAGGTGAGACGGCCGTTCAGAACCAGCAGAGTCCACAGCCACCGAGGAGGCCACGCACAAGCCTGGGCAATGCCATCTCTCTCCTTGGCCAGGCCTTGTAACACCACAGTTGTAAAGGAGGAAACAGCAACACATAGATGATTTTTGGTTCTATTTCAGTCTGTCTTCTGTATAATGAAATGTGTTATTATTAGTTTGGTACTAAATATCTGTAGTTGATTCAACTCAATCTGTTAACTGCTGTGAAAAAAATACCCAGAAAATGACAACACAGCCTCCCAGCTAGAGTCAAAATAACCTATTTAAATTAAACCGACATATAGATTCTGATTTTGAAATATCAGGCATCATTGCCCATTGCTTTTTTCTTTTCAGCCACACACAGCTGTAAAATAAACTTAAAAACAGACTTGGACTGATAATCAAATTTCTGTCAGTTAAAGCTGTATGTGTGCATATTTAAAAGCATGCCTATTAAAGATAATGCCATGGATTTATGAACATGATAATGCTTATGTTAATGAATATAGATTGTTCTTTAAAATCTGTAGGAGTCAAGGCACATTAACTAACTTTTCTAAAAGGAAGTAAAGGAAAAATTATCAGACTCGTATAGACTTTGGTCAAATGCTGCTATCACAAATTGACTTATTTTGTTGTCTCATTATTCTGAGATAAGGAGTAACAGAATTAGACCTCTGCTCTCAGGAAGATCAGTTTGGGTGACTCAGGATATTTCATGTGTGGCTTACTTCTATTTGCAGGTATCAGAGCAGCCCCTGAGCAGAGTTAGTCTTGAACACCACACATTCTCCAAAATGAAGAGCAGAGTACTGATGCTCTGCTCTCAAGCATTGACATTAGTCAGGAGGCTAAAACAGAAAGCAAATGATTTTGCAGCTTGAAACAGCTTTTGTAAGGCTTGCATGACAAAAGTAAAATCAACACAACTTTCCATAGACTAAAACTAAAGACCAGCATCTGCTGATTTCTGCACCAACAGTGCTTAGCATACACAAGAATTCGCTAACTACAGTCTGTATGGCCAACTATGTATTTTGTGTCATGTAGCATTTATGATAAATTATTTGCCAACAGAGCAAAGCCAAGAACATAAATAAATTCTCCTCCTCTGACACTTTCAGACTAGCTACTAAGCATGATTTCAAAGGAACTCTTGCTTTAGCAGTAGGGGCATATGACGCTTTTTTCCCCCCTACTTACTTCTTTTTGAAGAATGAAGCTTGCCAAAAATTTTAAGGAATTTATTGTCCAAATATTATATTTCTTGCTTTTCATAAAATAATCTGACATTTGCCAATATATTTTTTCCCTGCTGCTGTTCAAAAGTGTTGAACTGAAATCTGAACTGTTTGCAGTTCAGCCAGACAAATGAATTCACCGATTCCTAACTCAAAGCCTAAATGGAAATTTACTGTTCCAGATATATCGGCATCAAAGTACAAATCTGAAGCACTGAAGCAAATCTGGGATTGTGATGTCCTAAGAGATTTTTCCCTTCTGCTCATCTTGCTCAGGGAAAAGGAATGGTAGACTGCTTTATAGTAATGTTTCCAAGCCTTTTAGATTTTCCATTAAACCAACAGTTCCTGCTCTTGCATCATGGAAGCAAAATACCAGGATGCATAAACAACCAGAAGATCAACTGATGGTATTTCCTTTTCTGTTGTGCTACTGCATATCATATGCATACAAAGCACACTTATATGCATGATCATACACCTGAAGAAGTGTGGGGCACTGAAGTAATCAACATAACGTGGAAATGAGAATTTTTGATTTGTAAGTAAGTTCCTGTTCTCACTTCTACCAATATCTTTCAGATCCTCTCTGTATCAGCTGTCTAGAATAGCAAGCTTAACAGATAAGGTGAGCAAGGAGTATGTACCTACTCAGTTACTACAGCTCAACTAACTGATTATCAGTTTAACATTTCTGACCATCCATCCATCATTTCACGTTGCAGGAGAGAAGGAACTTCCTTGTTAATGGCTCCTATCTCCTGTTATCTCAGGTACTGGATCAAATATCCCTTTCTGAGGCGCAGCAGCAGCCTCTCAGAATTAGTTGGATGTTTGGTCCTCTTTTCTTCTTCTTCCCTCCTCCTTCCCCTCTATACCTCATTACCCAAAACCTTTCCTCATATCTCATTGCTCCAGTGGTTAGAAAATTATAAACTCTAACTTCATAATCAGACAACATTCATCTCATTTTTTGTGTCAACAACAGCTTGTTTGTTTGTTTATTTGGGAGGTTGAAAAAGCAATTTCCTTCCTCTTTGCTCAGCTCACTCATTCCTAGGCACTGGAGTGGGTGAATAAGTTGTTGTAATCAGACATGTACAGGCCTGCGAGATCTGCTCTCCATACTGAATCTTTGCTTAGTTCAGGACAAGAACAGAGAACATACGTTACAGGAACTGTAAACTATTCTGATACATTCCTGGGCAAGTCTACCGCCTTTAACATCAACTGTTTACAAATAATTATTTAAGAAAAATCTACTTACATTTCAGACTGAAAGTTGCTATTTTGAAATGTGCCAGGAAACGAAATGTTTAGCTTGGGAATCCAAGCTCTGAAGTCCTACACATTAGGGCTCCAAGCTCTGTAGCTGAGAACCTGGAAGCCCTGGGGCCCCATACTGCAAAAGTCTGCCAGGCACAACGCCAGCAAGCACAGCTACCAGGGGACCAGGCAGGATGAAAACGTGCCTTTAAGGCAAACACCAAAATCTGCATGCAGGTGTGTGGTGCCAAAAGGTTGACAAAATTGGCAGATTCTGCAAACATATTTCTAGGCAGACAAATTATGATTTTCCAATATGAATTTATGATGTATTTGCCAAATATAATTTAAATAGTTTCCAGTATGACTAGTGACTTAGAGGTGATAACCTCTTACACTTTAATTGGCACTAATTTTTCAGAAAGTCCTAGTACTCACTCTTTAAAAAGCAAGTAGTTCAGTTTGGTTCTGCTTTTGGCTTGGGCATTCAAAAGCAGGAGTTAATTTTGAGCAGTTAAGTCACTAAATTTAATAAGTGGAAAGTGCACTGACACATTCTTAAGAAAAAAATAAAAATTGACTTAAGGGATCTGGCTTACATTTACTAAGTACACAGCTGCAGCAGTTTAAGATGATATTGTCTTAGCCCCCAGCTGTTTGTTACCGGTCTCGTAACAGAGTGAAAATACAACGTTTCACATTTTCCAGCTCACAGGCAAAAGCTTCTTAGCACAGTTCTTATATTCATCAAAAGTTTAAGCTAATTTGCCTGACTGTGAATTAGAGCTGTGATGCTCTGTTCTGCCAACTCCGCCACACGAGCTGCAACACTTGGAAAAGGGGGCAGGATGGAGAAGGAGGGTGGTGACATATTAGATTACATGTTGCTAGCTTTGCCAGCAGTCATGTGTCAGGGTCCTTAATTCAATTTTCAAAAGTGAACTAGGAGTTTGCAAGCTTGAATCTCTGAGAGTTTCTAGGAGTCTCAGGCACCCTGAGATCCTCTGAAATAGGATATAAGGTTGCTAGTGAGTAGTGAAGGACTGACAAAATTCCAGCCCTGATCACAGCACCAGCCTCTACATTAGCTTGCTAGGGATGATCAGTACAGCTGTTAAGAACGAGTAGCTTCATAATGGTAGTAATTAGAAAGTGTGGTTAAAAACCTATGCTTATGTAAAATGTATGGTATATCCATAGGCATTTTTCTGTAATCTGTCAAACAGAAGTATGTAAAAAAGCACTCACAGTCAAGTAAATTCATTGCAGGATGGTGAAAGCTTAGTGCTGGCATTCGGCTTATGGTCCAGGACTGTAAGAGCAGTCAAAATGAGAACTAGAACAACTAGAAGAACATAATGACTACAAACTTTCTTAGGAAAATAAGCAGCTGTTATAAGGAGCACTTTATCTTTCTAAACTCAACTTTACTGTAATGCTAATGGAAAGCTTTGCACATCAAAGTTGCAGAGAAAGGGTTGCTGTGAGGTGTCTTCCTCATACTCCTTGTATCCTGAAAACAGCCTCCATTCCTTAATATGCATATGTATGTGTATGCATCTACATTAATGGAAAAGTGGAAGAGTTCTTATTAAATAATCAAAGCATCATCAAAAAGCGTTGGAATTTTAACCCCCAAATATTCCTTTTTATTATCAGAATATAGTTAAACATTAAGGAAAAAAATCACAAACTACTGATTTTCAAGGTCACTATTTCAGGAAACTTAGAAGCTTGTAGGGATAAAGTGATGAATCCATACGTAGCAAATGAAAAGAGCACACAGCAGAACTGTTGGTTTTGCTGAATGCTGCTTCCTTTTCTGGCACTACTAGGCTGTGTAATCCTTTGAACTTCTCTAAAAAACATTAAAATATTAGCCACCTCTCTGTGAGAATGTAGACTAATAGCACTGTTTCTGCTTCACACCTACAGTAACCTAAGTTTAGGTAAGTGAACTGGCTTGCTTAAAGCAAGGTCATATAAAAATAGCCTAAAAAAATGTTTCATGGTACAGGAGCACCTTCACAGCCAAACATTACCCTGACTTACATCTTAGTTCTCTTACAGAATTAATGGCACTTGGAAAATGCAACATTCAAAAATATGCAGGAATGTACAATATTCTCAGTCAGCCCCTCATTATGCTTCTATATTTAACTCTATTTGTAGATGGCAAACTGACAAAGAAAGTAAATGAATGACCTGGAAGCAGAGAGGCAGGAATCAGGATCTCAAAACACAAAAAGGCAGGGATAGGATATGGGCGATCTTTTCTCACCCTTGCAAATCAACTTGGATGCACCCAAATAATGCGCTGCCTTTGACGAGATGTTCTGCAGAAGGTGCAGATTATACTGTGTGCAAGAAGTGAGGAATCAGAATACATTTACAAAGAGATGTTTTTATAAGCAAACACAACCAAAATGTCCAGCACTTAAGGACCATTTTTTTTCTGACTTCTGGCTGCTACAGTCACAATTGCCACACAGATGACAGTGTCCCCAAGATAGCTGCTAAGCAAAGGCACAGTCCTTTTAGTCCTCATAATGGACACCAGCTAGTAACAGCAGGCCCATGGGTTTCAGTCTTCATTTTGCACAACACTGTTAACTTGTGGATAAAAAAGAACAACCACAAAATACAGTAGGACACAGTTTCCTAGCACATTAACTGAAATTGCACCTGTGGATCTCCTTATACTATGCAAAACGTGAAGCAGTTCTCAGCATGCAGAAATCCACTTTGCCTGGAATGGAATAAAGCACAATAACACACAAACCAGCTTGTCAGGGATGGGTGACAAAATCTAAACAAAAAAAAAAAAAAGTGTGACAGTGTAATTTACTCTTTTGATCAAGGGCTTAGAGGCGGCACCAGAGCTCTCACTTCTCCTGCTTATTGTTTTCTAGCCTGTCTGATCTTTCCACTCCCTGGAAGTATCTGGAAGTTGAAGCAGCACAGTTTAGTGTAAGGGGACACTTCATGTCCTTCTTCTAAAAGCTTCAGAAATTTTTATGCCTGTTCTACTCCCGGTATCCACCACATCCACCAAATGTTCACATTTGCATCTCAGACACCTTCATGGATTTCAGATGTAGATACTTTAGATCTTCTATTTGCTTTTGCTTGAAAGGGTACCGAGATAGCTTTTAGACAGATGGAAGAAGGCATCCATAGGTTCTCTCACTGTTATGGCAGGTAGGCCTGGAATATAATCTTCTTTGGTTGTGAGGAAGGAGATGACAGAGTAAGAACACCTGATGATGCAGAAAGTACAGAACTAGTAACACATATACTGTAATATCATTTATGTTTAATAATTATCCCAGGTATTTAAAATCATAGTCCTATTGTGAGGTGCACAATCCAAATGCTTTCTGTCCATAAACTGTTTTCTCTTTCTTTGACTTATTTATGTATTCACAGCCTTAAGGATGACAATTATTAATTTCCAAGTCATTTTCGACTCTAGTTCCCTCTCAATATTTGTGCTCTTTTGTTGCCTAAGGTATACCTTCTAACCAGAAAAAATTATATCAGAACAGACTCTAGAGTAGATAGCAAAATGGGGAAAAAAGTTTATTATATTTTATTATATTTTATAGAGTTTAATCCCTTCCCATACAGAAATAGACATAGAAGTATGACTGTATCCAATTTATAGCAATTATATTGTTTAATTATAATCTTTATAAGCAGTACAACCTCTCTGCTCAAAGAGAGGCCTTGGTCTCCCTTTTCAAATCACTTTGCCAACTAGCTGTCATCATTTTATGATGTGGATAATTGTTCATTGGCCTGAAACCACCGAAGCCAGAGCCAAGCTAGTAACTACTACCATCCTAAATTGGACTCAAACCAGTGATCAAAGACAAAAATGTCAGGGTATTGCCAATTTTCTGAGCCATCCAATAACTAGACCTTGTGCTGTCTGATTTGCATGACAACTGTGAATTAAGGGGCTGTCTGATTTTACTCCTCTCCCCATTTCTTTTCATACTTCTGCTTTTGTAGAGGATACTTATTAACAACTTCTGATTTCCAATTCAATGCAGACTTTATTATAAACTGTAATATTCAATAAGGAGCCATCCTTACGGAAAATTGAAATGCCGAAATTCTATAGGACATCTCTCAGTAGAGATATGGCTTTTGTTCTTACAGTCATTTTAGGCATCCTGCTAAGTAGCTCTCACACAGTTTGTAGCCTTTTGGTTCTACAAGAAATGGTTGTGTGTATTTGTGTACCTTGCCACCTACTGGCCATCTTAGATAGATGCATTAATGTGTTAACAGAAATGAATAATAATGCCTGAGGCTTTCCTCAAAATTAATCAGTGTTCACTCTGCTTTTCAAAGCCACTTACCAAAAGGCATATGCTAAATATGTAATATGCCGGTTCCGATGGCATTTTTTATTTGACAATGCAATCATTCATGACAAGACAGATAGCCAAGACTCCTGCGGTCTGATTTTAGAATTTGTTTCACAGTTTTCACTGCTGCTGCTAATTATTCTGTGTTTTAGAACAATAAGGTTCCCCTCTGCCTTCAATCTCCATAACAAAGCAATAACTTCTTTATAAATATAGAAGCAGATGCCCAACAGCTAGGAATCAATACACTACTTCTGGCAGCTTCTCCTCCGCAGAGTTCACAGTGCACTGCTGCCAAACTCGATACAGACAGCCAAGTCCAGGCAATCAGGCTGCACATAACACTAATGGAAAGAATGCCTCACTTCTAGCTCAAAAACATTAGCCCGCAAGACAATAGTAATACACAGAACTCAAATACATTCCCCTAAATGATTAGCCATTTAATTGCTAGTTAACTTATTGTGCAATGAGGCTCTCTGAAGCAGAAACGTTAGCTCGCATACAAGTCTTTTAACAAGTTGAACACAAGGAATACCCTGAAAGTTGTTTGGAACAGCTGGTCAAAGAAAAAACATACTCTTAAGTGTAACATTGAAGATTAAGCATGGTTTTCTTATATCCATAAAAGCCAGATTTTTTTTATATCTAGATTTATGTCATTTTGTTCTGAAACGGTAGGTAGCATAGCAGAAAAGCAAGTTAAGGAACACAACTAAATTATGATAAAGCACACTTGAGGGTACAAAAAGAAAGGTAAGACGTAAAACGACCTAAATATCGAATGAACTGATTACTGCTCCTAGACTCCCTCTCTCTTGCTTCTTTCAGACATTTTGATAACCTTCAGGCTCTTCACACTGCTGTTTTGCTTTGAAATCTTTCATCTTTGGCCCCTGATTGATTTATTCTGAAACCTTGGCGGTTTGCTCTGTTATTTCCCATCTTTACTCTAATGTCTTCCTAATGTTCTTGTTAGAGTTTTTGAACAAACAAGAAGGTACTATAAGCAGTTATGTAGCTCATGTATCCAGCATTAGAAGCTGCAAAATAAATATCCTGCCATTTAAAGAATGGCAGTAGATGTACAGGTCAACCTGCACTGCATCTGAGTATCTGTATCCCTCTATGGATCCTGCTTGCTGATTTTAATTTAAATTCACTTGAAATAAATTTTCTATCTCTGAATAAAATTTCTAGCCTTCAGAGGTGGCTTCAGGCCACGTATCTAGCACTGCAGTCCACATTATACCATATGTGGTCATATTTTCACTACCATTTTAGCTTGTCTGCACATCACTTGTGAATAGATTTGGTGTCACTCCGTGGAACATCTTCCTGTGTGCTTGGCTGAATTCTATAAAACCGGCCAAAGCAGCACTTCTTTACATATTTATTTAATAGGAGATATTTCCAACAAAGCCTTTCTGCTACAAGTCCTTTTAATTTGCCAAGGTCAAACAACTGCAGTTCTGAAGCAGTCAGTTTGGTAATGGATCACCCCCGCATCCCCTTCATCATTTTAGCTGGGAAGACCAAGCAGCAACACAGCAACAAGATGGGCAAGAAAAAACATCAACATAGGTGATAAATGAGCAAAATTGGTTTCCTGCAGACAAAAGAGATGCTCTTGGGAAAAGACAGTACTGTTGGCCAGTTAAACTTTAGGGTATGATAACGTTCAAATGCAGAATAGAATAAGCTCTGTGCTTGTTTCCAAGTATAGCAATGGGAAGAAAACCAAACATTGCATCAAAATGCACTCTCCAGCAGCAAAGTCAGTAGCAGATGGGATGCGTGACCATCCCTGCCTGCAGGAGAAGCTGTATTTATCTTCACTGAAGTCTTATGAAGGACAAACTACTGCCATTCCAGTTATAAATTCACTCTGTTGAAAAAGGAATTGAAATATAAAGTAATTAAACACTTATTTCACAATAACAACAACAGTTACTGGCAGAGACAGAACAGAAACAGAAATAGAAGTCCAGAAAATGAATTTGCAATATTTTTGCCACAGGCCAGACCTTCACTAAAATAGAAGGCTACAAAGCCTTTCATACAAGTAAGAGAGATTATTAGCTAATTCCAGGGAAACATTTTCTTCCTTGGTATAATATCAATTAACTAGGTGCATCATGTGGATGTTTTACTCTTTCCATCCAGACGTCTTGACAGCCAACAGCACTTTATTCTCAGGTCTTTGGCTAAGTCCAGCCTTCTAATGCTCAGAACGTGGCACTGAAACATTACTAGTCTGCAAAATCTGCAAATAGATTTCTTACTGACTTAGACATATCAGTAGCTCCTTCCAGGATGCAATTCCTTTGTTCATATGTCAAAGCATTCGTGAACCCACGTTGAGCTGGAGCTCACTTTTTCCAAAATGTGACAGTTTGGGATCTGCAATGGTAAGCACATCCAGCACTGTCTTTGAATTACTTGGTTTTATATTCCTCATTAAATATGAAAGCAAGAAATGAAAGCAACCTGGAGGAGAAAAAGCAAGCATTTCTTAAAAAAATGCAGTGGGTCTACATCCTGCAAGTTATTTTCTACAATATTGCAGCATTGCTTAATAAGAGTTGATTTCCTATTTGAAAATGCTTTATTAAATAATAAAAATAAAGTTAGCAAACAAAGCAATCTAAATCAGTTTTGTTTACCTCTCTTCAGTCTTATGATATTAAAATAGAAAGTATAAGCATCTAACAAGATATTGAGGGCAAAGATAAGCTTAGCAAATTGCTACCAGGAGATGGCACCATTAACAAAATAATTTCGGTGCCACATATCAGTTCCTCTCAACCATCTGTAGGTCTGAAAGCTTTGACAATTCCAGGTGTCGTCCGGGCCAGATCCAGTGAATCACTTATCCAAGCCATCCTCACATGTGAGTGATCCAAGGCATGGCAAAAGGACTGCTGTGTGACTCATTTTCTGGAGTTGTCAGATCAGGACTTGCACTGACATATCAAATACAGGAAGAGAGTAATAGTTAACAGTTACTGGTTGGCATCTTCCTCCCTAGTAAATATATATCAATTTGAAAAAGGAACTGAGGAACTTTCTTTTTTCAGTCTTACTTTGCCAAATAAATGCCGTAACTAAGTTGCATGAAGAATTGAATGCAAATTCTCAGGGAGCTATGTTGTAAAATGGGCTAGATTTGAATAAACTGAAAGAAAAAAATCTAAGTACTCAAGCATTCCTCTCAGGAGTTTCAAGGTCTGACATTCTTTGTCACAGTGCCAGCGTGTCCAAAAAAAAAAAAAAAAAAAAGGCATTAAAATATGTTATTTTTAAAAGCCTATAGACACTGCAACTTAAAATAACAGGAACTTCAAAAATTTGAGACCTTACCCTCTCCGCTTAGAGAACATCCTTAGGGTGAAATCAGTCCGATGGAAGGAGAAGGAAGGATTTGGGTTGATTACAATAATGTCAGAATTTCACCTGTGGATTGTAGATGAAATGGAGCTTTGCACTCACATAGTTTGCAGGATCGGATCCCTTGTGTGACAGGAAGCAAAATATTTGCCATGTGTTTCATTTCAGTTTCAAGCACTTCAGTTTTTGAATCCTCTCGGTTAAGTAATTGATGTTTGAATGCCCTGTCCTCTGCTTGGTATTTTAAAATAAACCTTGCTATAGCACAGATTATGAATCAAAACAGCTGCTGTAGCTGAAAGTGTACTTAAACAGCAAGATGGCTCTTTGTGAATCATGGTAACGAGTCTCATATATATTGCTTCAGCACCCAGGGAGCTAAATCTCAGGTATTTTGGTTTAGTGAATTCATTATATATATTTAGTACTTACAGCTTTTTTTTTTTTTTTTTTTTCTATATCTCTCCATCACTTCCTGCCCAAAAAAAAAAAAAAAAGAACAAACAAAACCTATGCTGTTGATATCTGTTGTTAAGTTTGCATTTTTTATATGGCACAGCTTGGCAAATAAATCTTTCATCTTTTGCAAGTGCAACCATATAACAGTTGAAAATAGGTCTTAACAAGAACTGCAAGAAGCCATTTTCTCCCCTCTAAGATACTTAAAACAAACTAAGAGTTTTGCATTTGTCCATTGGGATCATGGTGTACTTTTATCTGGCCTAATAAAGAAAGGAAAAAGGGGGCTCAAATATGTCTTGCTGGGTTAGGACAGGGGCTATATACCTTTTGTCAGAGTGCAAAAAGTGCAAGAGATGCTCAGTCATCATCTTTTTATTCATCAGCTAAAAAGATGTGATAAAAATGCTGTTGTAAGATAGATTTTATAACATTTTCTTGAGGCAAACTAGTGTTAGTGCATGTAGCATAAAGGTATAAAGCTGTCATTTCTCTACAAAAGTAAAACAAAACAAAATAAAAAACAGAAATAGAAGCTAGTGCTCAAAACATGAAAAAACAACTGAAAAGGAAAATATATGGGCACAGCAGTTAAACACATGCACAAGAGATTTAAAAATCCTATTGTTTTGTGAGCAGAAGCTAGTGTGTATCAAACAAAAAGGCAGGAAGATTAAAGTTTTGTCTGAGTAAGAACAAATTGGGCTCCCTTAAGGCAAACTAAAGAAGATGGAGGATCAGGGAGAAAGATTGCAATATCCTACTTATCATCATAGAAACTGCCTAAATGAAGTAGAAGTAGTGTAATACTTTAGAAGAGGGGAGAAAAAGGGGAAAGTTAGCAATTGGAAAAACACATAGAACTGTGAACAAAGAAGTTCTCACTCCTTTTTTTTTGCCTACTACTACTATGAAAAGGTATACAAAAAATGTGTATGACCTTTGTAACCAACAAGACTCAGAATTCCTTTCTTATTCTAACCGGGAAAAACACACTGGACCTTGAGTATTGCCTACTTGGGTCACATGTAAATGTTATATCAATAATCAAGTTTCTACCCGGGAATGATTGCTACAACAGCTTTTCTGATCTAACTGTCATTCTTGCTGGTGTAAATTAGCAAAGCTTGTGTCTAGCATGGCTGCCCAGAAGCTATAGTCAGAACTTAGCTTACTGCACACAGATATGGCTCAAGGTATTATAGAGGTGGAGCTCTGAGTCTCTACTGATTTTATATACATCTCTGCTTGCAGTTCAAAATGCAGGGAATTAGATTTAGAGACAGAGTGGTCATTTGAGAGACTGTGTTTTTCTCTTTAATTCCTCTTGTCTATGATTTTAATAGAATTGTTCTTCAAGTATTATCTCCATTTGAACTAATGCAGATGCCCAGGTGACAGCAAGATCAGTTTAGCTGCGTATTGCTACTGGCCATTCATCTAGTTGTCAGGAGGGAATCCAGCCACTGAATACCTCCACGTTTGGAGTCTCTGAATCCAAAGGGAAGCTGGAGCACTGCCCTTTAACCTCCTGGTCTGTTGGCTTACTCTGGGACTCCCTTCTAAGAGCTGAACCTTGCTGTCCAACTTCCTATCCCAGCAGTATGTCCAGACTCCCATTGTCACTTAAACGCCTAAAATCTCACTAAAGAGTGAGCCTGCTGCTTTACAAGTTAACCCTTACAGAGGCAGATCAGTGATGTGACCAAAAGTTTTGTTCTAGCTTTTTTAAGCTAAGATTGTTTTTTACTTAAGAAAACAAAGGACATAACACTCACCAAGGTGGCTCTCCACTGCCTAAAAAAACTCTAAATTTCAATGCCAGCAGTCCCTGGAAATAAAAGCTGTGAGGGTGAAAGGCAGGGGGGCAAAAGACAGTAGGAAAACATGGATTAGACTTACAGTCACAGTAGATTTCTTAGTCTAGCACAAAAAAATATAAAGTTTGCACCCCAGAAACTCCACCTCAATATAGTCACACATTGATTGTCTTTCTCCAAGGAAAATTCCCTCTAAATAGCTTATAATTTTAACTGTACAAATCAAAATAATATTTTGCAACACATCTAAAGACAAGCTGGAAGAGCTATGAAACAACATGGAGAAACTAGCTGGAAAGAGACTTCTAGGAAATTCTGTGCTGTCCTTGGTTAGGATGGAAAGGAAGGGAAATAGTAGGAAGGCAGTGAGGGCACAGGGTGGCAGATTCTCATGGATACAGTTGCCACAGATCTGGAAAATCATGGACAAGGCTGAGGCTTACAGAGAGACTTTTTTTTTTTTTAAGCAGGAGAAATCATACGGAGTTGTTCCAATCTCTTACATAGAATAGACAGCAGAATCTGTTATTTTCCCTATCAAATCTACAATCTTCTGATCGAATATTGTAGAAAGAGCTCAAATCTTTAAATAAACGCTTCAAACAGTATGGGATCTATGCTGTTCCTCAGAAATTCTTCCTCAGTGATTTAGAGCTCCCGGTATTAACAATGTGCGACTTTTTGCTAATCCAGGGCACTGTGCTCCAGTTTCCAATCGCAGAATCTCATGAGGCTAAAAATCCACCTTCTACCAGAACAGTCCCAGCCCTGAGGCCTGGGGAGCCCCAGAGCACAGGGCCAAGGCACCAGTCACAGATGCTGTTCCCAGTAAGTCTGTGGGAGGGTGGCCATCTATTTCTGCTCTATAGAACGAACCCGTTCCAC
>JAVCKT010037624.1:0-13694 GCA_032273925.1 Rhynchotus rufescens | reverse complement strand
CCATATTTCTAGTTTACCTGCTGATGATTTTACAGCATTTTTTTCTTCTTAGGTGGGCTTCTTTTGAGCCATGACCTCCACTGTGCTTCACTCAGGCTCCCAGTAATAGCATAGGGCTCTGGGATGTGGACAGACTTGGTATTTCCCTTCTTTGTGATGAGGACCTTTTTAATGTCCCCCTTCTGGAATGGCTTGCATGGAAGAGCAGTGGGGAGGCAGTGTTTACCCTGTGTTGTGGCAGGCAATGAGAAGAATAGTGTGTTAGGCTAGAAAGAGTTAGGAAAGCTTAACCGAATTTGCTATAAACACCTGATTTTTAGAATAAAACTTTGGGACCTTTCAGCATTGACCAACGGTGATCACACTAAAATCAAGAGTTGAGTTTAAACCACATTGGGTAGGATTGGAGTCTGGCGGTTGCAAACCTTTGTGGTAAAGAAAATCCTGAATGTACAATTACTTGTTGGTTCTAAGGATATTTCTAGCATCTCTCTCTCCTTGCTGTAAGAATTCATTGGAAAGGGAAAAAAACAATAAAGAAAAGAATATGCACTTAAGAAAAAAAGATATGCTGAGCTTCATTTATAGAGATTCTATTATTATGTAGAGATTTTATTTATATTTATATTTATATGGTGGCCTTCAATCAAATTAAGGTTGTGTTGCTGCTGTCACAGAACAGCCACTGAAGAGAAAGTTAATTTTTCAGCTAGATTTCCCTGCTGTACAAGGGGTATACCACCACTCATGGGAAGGCGCTGTGAGATACTGCCTGCATTTAGGTTAGCACAAGAGAGTCATCAAACTACAGCCTCAGATCATTTATTACTACTATCTTCACCAAATATACTGTCATATATCAATTAATTACTGAAATGATAAAAGTTTCCTCTTTGAGATGAAGAGAAAGTCTCCTCTGGCTATGGCTAGGAGATGATACAGTCCCTGTCAGCCCATAGCCCGTGTAATCTAAATTAGCTAGCTGAATCAGGATTTCCCCTCCTGTAAAATATAGAGGTGTCAGGAAAATTGCCAGAACTGGGTAAGACATGATCTGCCTTTCAAAATGCATTGAGTAGTACATTAGTTCAAGATGGAGGTCCATCTGAGGTAGTATGTTGGTAATGTGATCAGTGATCTCCTAGAAGATTCCAAAAGTGCAGTTAAAAACCAAAACAAAGAGAAAACTTAAACTAAATATTTCTGCAAAAGAAAAGAAAACAGGTGATTACATTCTGACATTTTGCAGCATAGTGGCTCGTCTTTTTGGGTCTTGGTTTTTAGAAACGCTGAATCATCTGTGTAGGTAGCATTTTTATCTTCTCTCAAACAAACTATGCTTCTTCCCTTGTACAAATACAGTTGCCTCAGGAATATTTTTCCCTGTAAAACTAGTATTTCACTGAAATCCTCTGATTCGAGCACCTATATTCTTCAGGGTTTTGCTAAACATGTGCTGTGTAATGTGGTTTATGAAGTGTTTAAATGTCTCATCTGAAAAATGTATTATGGAACCCAGCCTGATGTGGCCTGTTTCACAGCATAGTGAGTGAGAAACTCCTCCAAAGTATGTTTTAGCATGAGCTGCTAAAACAATTCTTATGTGTTGTTCACGTCAAGATATTCTCCCAGCTGAGTGGGAACAGGCGGGCCTATGGCTCACAGTTTCTTCTTAAAAAATAAACACTCCTAAAAACTGGTAGTTGAGCCCCAGATAGTTGGAGAAAGGAATATCACAGAATCACAGAATCCCAGAATATTCAAGGTTGGAAGGGACCTCTAGAGATCATCTAGTCCAACCTTCCTGCTCCAGCAGGGACACCCAGAGCACAGGGCACAGGATGGCAGCCAGGCGGGTTTGGAAGACCTCCACAGAAGGAGGTCTTCCTCCTTCCACAACCTCCCTGGGCAGCCTGTTCCACTGCTCTGGCACCATGTGCTTTTAACAGTTCCTGATATGACCTCACCTGCAGTATTAAGGGCAAAGCTACATCTCAGAAAGGTTAAAGAAAATAATAAGAACAGTCAGGACCTTGACAAAAAATTCTCCTTCTCTCTCTCTCAAAAAAAAGGCAAAACTGCAAAACTGTTATATGACAGTTGTTAATTCAGAGAAAATTTGACAAAGAATAAAGAGAAAATAAAGATGAAGAAAAAAAATAAATGCCTGTTCTCCTTGTGTCAAGACCTGAAATGTACTGTTTTTAACGGATCACCATGCACAATAAGTCTTCCATCCCCACGTATGTTCACTGGGGAGCTGGTTAGAGAGTGACCAGTTATGCACTGTTTCTGTGTCCAAACTAGGGAGCATTTGTGGGACAGCAGCCCCTTGGTGATACCAACCTAAGAGACTGCCCATGGGGACCGAACAGACCTTGATTCCACCTTCCTGGTATGTTCTCCATCACCAAACAGCCTCAGCAATGGAGAGAGAAATGCTTATTGCTTTGACATAGTCTAACCTAAAAAACCCTGTGTTTTGCATACGTTGCAGTAAAGGAATGTCCCAAATTTATGGCGAAAGCTTTAGATGTATCATACATTTTTCTACCCAGGCTTGTTCTGAGATTAATTTTTGTATCCACAGATAATAGATGCAAAATGTCATTAGATTACATGTGAACTACCAAGTATTTTTTTAAATTGCAGCTCAAAAGTAGTTAACAAGCCTCCTTTAGCAAACTGCCATCAGAAACATGCAAGTTCTTTCTACTTAGGAACAGGAGGACTTTCTGCTAATTAAGAACTATGCAGACAACATGCACAGGGAAAAAATACCACATTTGTCAGAGAACATATTCATTTTGTATTTAGAGTTTTTATGCCCTTATATTTTGTCTGCATTTTACAAAGCTGCTCAACCACAGCCGAGAAATGCTAGAAGTTGTTATTAGAATGTAGCAATGCCAGTAATTTACACTCAGGGACCTTATTTTCAAAGCAATGCTATATCAGCCCCTCACTTTCAGCACGGAATGGGCATAGATAATTTTCAGAACTCTTGTGATGTCAAACTAGAACTATGGGTTTTCCATTAATAGATTTAATAATGGACTTAAAATGGAACTTTTTATAATCTTCTGTGGAATGGAATGGAACCTTCTATGCCAAAATCATTTATTGTATCAGAAGTATTTTTTCATCAGCTCAGAGACTTAATCTTTCTGTGAAAGAAGATACTTCCAAGGGTATTGTGTTTATAAACAAGCAGGAGTTTTCAAGAGTGAACCTCTCTTACATATATAGGCACAGCAGAACAAACAAGAACAAGTTTATAAAAGTGGCTGGATCGGTATCTCCACTCACTTTCAGCACTTACAAGTCAATGGAGTTCCTCTGAAAATTCATCTCCAAACGTGGCTTGCAGAGTCAGATTTCTGAAGATTTTATAAAGAAGGAAATAATGTGGTAGAGACTGAACCACAATTTCTATTACACCTGTCTGATTTTGGGTCCTCTCATGCTTTGGCTAGTAAAATCTGGCACGAATTGGAAAGCTGATATCATTTTAAGATAACCAAACTTAAAGAGAGGAAGAAACAGCCTCTGAAGGAACTCATTTTATCCATTTTTTTTGAAGACAAAACATACATACCCTTAAATCTGGGGAAAAGTTGTCTGTCGAGGTGGAGACAGAGTCAGATGATATTGCAGAAGCAGACTTGGTATGGGCAGAATGGTCTGAGTGAGAAGTGGAAGCACTGTAAAGAGAAATACAGCATATCAGAATTGTGCATTTCTAAGGCTACAAATATATATATACCCAGACTCTCCCTTGCAATCATACTCAGCAATTTTCATGAGTTTCCACCCTTTGCGTTGTCAAGTATTCTTTCTTCGAAGGTGGTTAAAGCACCAAAACATCCCAGATCCCTTATCAAACCTCAACTCAGATTGAGCCTGCACCACGACAATCACAAACTTGATCAAACCCTAAATCACAGAAACCACGGGCCTCAGTTTCTAACTTTCAGATGGGAGATACTAGTGTGTTACAACTGGATAAAAACAGACAGAATCCTGAACACGTGCCAGCACAATTCCAACCACAGCTTTACAATGGTGGAATGAATTCAGGATAAAAATGCTTTCCATCACACATAACTTTCCTCCTTCAGGTGCAAGTATAATCCTCAGGAGAATTAGAAATACTCCTGCATCATACTAACACAACTGATAATACAGAGTGTGATTTGATCAAAACCAAAGTTGATTTTTTTTAAATTTTTTTTAGTACAGCTGTAAGCAATTAAAATAAGCCTGTTTTGTGGCATTTTTATGTTGCAACCTCTCCTAGAACCATAACTGCTTGAAATTAGCATTTGATAATAATGCTTTTAAAACACCATATGAGTGGAAAGAAAGATCCTCTATGGTTCACTGTTATTCCGTAAAGTTGCAGTACGGCAGCAAGTGCTACCTACAATAATTAATTCCTACATCCTTATGGATCCCCGCTGGCCTCAGAGAGGTTTCCTTGGGTGTCAGGACATTCTTAAGGGTTGGCTACAAAGCTCCAAGGCTGCCTTTGGCCAAGACCCACCTCCAGCACGAGTATTACCATTGCCAGTTGTATTAAATAGGCCCGTAACAGCATGGAGACTGCTACAGCTGGGCTTCCAAAGGGCCTGGAGATCTGTTAATTGTCTCAAAACTGTTTTGCTGCTTAACTGCTGGTAAACAGCCACTGAAAGGCCACAGTGTTTCTATTTTAACTTCTATTCTTTGGAGTTTGGCAAGGTATTACATAGGCAATGTTAACAATACGAGGTACTACAGCAAAATTGGGCTCTTGCTGGGAATTAGTCCTTTCTCTCCCAGGTTTCAAGAGCAACTTTTTAATGCCATGCAGCAGAAATTTAGAAATGGAAGGTGGGGGAACTGCAGGAGCTTATTTAAAACAAATGACACTGTTGTGTAAAACGGACAGCATCCTTCTATTGAATGCCCTTGTTGTATGCACTTGAAGAGCTGACCACTGAGCTCCCCAAGCTCCTCAACTCCCATTTCTCACTCTCACGTACCCTCATGACAGCAGAATCCCTGTCCCAGGCAGAAAACAGACTGACTTTAAAATACCAAGGCCCAAATCTGCAAAGTTTCCTCAATTCGGCCTGTTCTTACAGGCAGGCTGAACTGGGTGTAGCATTAGACCACATTTTTACATTTCTTCAGTTGAATCAGCTCAGCCCCCTAGATGTGCTCTTAAAATTAATCCCAGCTTGGTCTCTGTATGCTCACACTTAAAATCACACTTCCAATGTTCCACAAAGCAGTATATCTACCTCCTAAAGATTCACAGTTCAGAGATAACACTTAAAGTTAGGAATTAATTCCTAACACTTAAGGTTAGGAATTAGCTGCTAGAGATGCCTTTGCCACTGGATACGAGCTCTGCTCCTTCTCCCTCCTTATCCACCCGCCTCCTCCCTCGGCAGCTTCCAGCCGGGGGAGCCAGAGCTGCAGCAGAAACCTTCACATGTGGAACCTGAAATCTCTCCCTTCTAAGCGCCAGAATTTTGTGCATTTAAATATACTTTTAGAAGTGGTCCAGTCTGCTCAGGGCTCACAAGGGGCTCACGGGCTGGCCCCCTGTCACGTCCCGTCTCGCTGCCGCCGCTGAGGCGTCAGGCGCGCTGTGGGCAAGGCCGGCCATGTCGGCCCACATGGCCCTGCCGCTGCCTCGGCCGCCCACATGTGCCTCGCGGGCCCCCTCTCCTCGGTCATTTCTGGGGCTGACATGAAGGGAAGGAGCAGATGAAACACCTCTGCCGCCTCCTCCTCCTCAGGCTGCAGCCCCATGGCCTGACCAGCTAATTAACCCCATGTGAACACGAGAAGCTCCTCAGCTTCAGTGGTTCGGTTAGCACAGAGTGCCCCTTGGCTGCTAATGCTAAAACAGACACCCCAGCCTGTGTTTTAGCCCTCGTTCTGGCAGGGGCAGGGGAGAGCGACCCGTGGCCAACATGCGAACAGAGGGGGATGGCAGAGACCGGCTCTCCCTCCATCACGACAGGACAGGACTGCGGCAAGGCCACCCCTTGCCTCATCCTGCACCGTGTCGCAGCTCTCACCAGTGCCCTCTGTGCAGCACTGCTGGGGCAATTCTGGTGCTAGTCTAAAACGCTGAGGACCCCACTGAGGTAGCAGCATTTCCACCCTACACACCTGCGTTTCATGGGTAAGACTGTACAGGTTGAGGCTGGGCGACAGCCACAGCACGAGGTCGGACTGTTGCGTTTGGGGGCACCTGACAAACATCTGAGAACACGTGTATGTTTGCCAGGTTTCTGCAAGGGTGAAAACATCACGGGAATTTTTCCAGTTACCACTACTTGAAGGTTTGGCCTTATGCAGCACAATCAACCTGCAAAAATTAAAATTTTATCTCTGAACTTCATTCACGTTTGAGGAAACGACACATCTCTAGATCCATAATCACTTGGAGCTCTTCCCAGGGGCAAGAAGCTGACTGAGGCATCCCAGAATGGGCTCATGAAGACCAAGTATCTCCTGCCATCCTACCTTTCTGCTCCTATGCTGTGAGCCCAGGCAGCTCCCCAACATCCTTTCCTCACGTCTAGGTTAAGTGGCAGACAGGACCTTCACCAGGGAAGGTGGTGCTTCAGGGAAAGGACCTTCAGGGAAAACAGCCCATTCTTTCTGTCCCTATTTCCCTTTCTCCTCTCCTTCCTCCTAGCCCAAGCAGAAAAGAAGTTTGGGAAGCAACTAACACTGATGTCAGTCTTTCATCTTAGTAATTATTATTAAACTTTATTTCCTGCAGCCAGATTTTGAAAGATAAATGAGAGCAAATAAGCATAATGGTCTCGTATAGTACCTGCTTACATTATTAACCCCTTGGCTATATGGAATACATATGTACAACTAATACCTGGAATTACAGTGGAAACGAAGCACGGTGACTCAGCTCTTGATAAAGTGCTCACTGTTATTATTGCAACTATCCCACATCGTGCCAGATGGTTTTCAAACACAATTCAGGCTCAGACAGATGCCCTCTGGTGATTCTTGTTCAGGCAGTGGGAAGACACGACTGCCTCGGCAGCACAACTGAAGCAGTAAAGCCAAAAAGCTGCCGCAGGCACAAGTGTCTGAAACACAAATGCGTCCTGTAACACTGTGAAGGTGCAGAGGAAATACTTGGTGGAAAAGAGAGGCAAAGTCTCAGGCCACTTCAAAATGTACCATTAAACAGCACCTGCAAAGCGGCATCGGAAGCAGCCTCTATCTGCAGACATTATTGAAAATGAGGTGCATATAAAAGGTAACTATTATAGAAAGAGTGTAACTGTGATGTTAGTGCTTTCCTAGACTAGATCAGCAACAGCTTTCCAGGGAAGGCAAAAGCACAGATCCAACCTTGGAAGGTGGTGATTTGACCACAGGAGGCTCTGAGAAGAACACAACAAAGGTCACGTAGAAGCTAAGCACGGGGATACTCAGGGACTGGGCTCAAGCTGTGAAAGATGCAGGCAAATGCACCCTATAAGCAGGACTGACCGTCCCTCCCCATATTGTTACTCCCATGGCTAGCGATTTATTACAATATTGTACTGTAAAATTCTGTACTGTAAAACTAGTGTTTTATTTCCCCCTCCATCTCCCCTCTGCAAGAAGGAAATCTCCTACAGCATCTCCAGGAAGAGCCTTCAATGCAAGTTTGACCTATGGACAACCATGCTGCACAACCTCTCCTGGTAGGAGAATGTGTGATCCAGGATGAAAGTATTGAGTCATGACAACTACACATGGAGAAAACAACAACAACCCACAACCCTTCATAGCACAGTATGAGAGCTCATGTGGTATGAAGTCAGCCATATAATTGCTACAATGGTCATTTCCAAACAAGTGTCTTTGAGGTCTTGCCTCTTCAAAGATCCAGAAACTACCCTATGCAAAGAGGGACTGAATTGCAACTCTCAAAGAAACTGCCCACTATTAACCTTCAAAGACACTCATTCAGACTTTAAAAACTGAGAAAGAGCCCTTTGTCTTGCTTCAAAACAAGCTACTGGCAAAAGAAAAACTGTAATAAAATAAAAAAGAAAATATAAAGTTCTAGTTTCTAAAGTTCCTGTCCTAATTCCCTGCTTGGGAAGCTATGCCCGAGTGGAACGCCTGGAGCCCTAAGAAGAAATGATGAGGCAGGAGAGACAAACATTTCTAGGAATGAGGCTGTTTAAAAAACAAACCAAAGCAATACGCTTATGTATAGGATGTTAGGATAGTTATTTGCTGTATGACAGTGATGAGCCTCTGATGATAAAGTCAGCTCTCCAGAACCTTCTTTATGAATTTTCCCTTCCTTGCCACTGCAACAAGTAGCTGCTCCTTGGCTTGCAGCATTTGCCAATTAGCCCAATGCTAATTGGCACAAGCTGCTCACACCATTTCTTCTGTATCCAACTGTATGTTTTATTTCAGTAGTCACTGGACTGACAGGGAAAACGGGTGGTAAAGTGCACCACGGTGCTCTACAGTTTCAGCCGCAGAGGTCATAAATGAGAAAAGCACTGCAGAGTGCAAAATTTCCATTTCCTCCCTTCCTGTTTTTTGTAAAAGTTTCTCATTATGTGCATTCCTAGCAATTAATCAAGGTGAAAACTGCAAATTAATGACGACTAGTGGCAAATACGGTTTCATTTGGAAGCTCCTGATGCCAAGAGAGAGGGCTCCAGTTGGTTCACATGAAATGCAGAGCTGCACATGCAGTGCTCGGGCACTCTTCTCAAAAGCAGAATTACCCAGAGGTATTGAGCACTCCCTGCTCGCTCCCCAAATTCAAGCTGAGCTCCTCCTCTTCAGCACTTTTAGCACCCCTGTTTCTTTCAGAGACCTTTTGGGTCCTGCAAGAGCAGAGGGAGACAACCCCCCGTGCTTGTTCCCCACCACTGTCACTTTGTCCTTGCTATCCCAGCTGACCTGGCCCGGGAATCCCGGCTGCTGCCCACACGAGGGGCTCCCATTTCCAGCAGCTCTCTGTGGCCCAATGCAAGGCTGGGTGGCTCCCGAAGCCCTTATTTGTGCATCTGTTCCTAAGGATATTCAGAAGTGCCTTGAAGATCCTTGTGCAGGGAATACTCGGGCACGCAGTTAGTCCCAGCAGCAGGGCAGGCGTCCAGTGCAGCCACGGGCTGTAACAATCTCTGCTGCTCTAAATTAAGTTTTAGCCTCCTAACACCCGTCTGTCCCGGGACAGGAATCCCACTGTGCTAAGCACTCTACAAATCCAAAATAACAGGCAACCCTGCTCCTGAAGAGCTTACATGGCTGGACAAAGGAGTATTATCTCCAGCAAGCAGGGATTCTGCCTTGTTTTTTCTCAGAAAAATAGGGAAACTAAACAGGCTTATCCTGCTCAGACGACACCCGCAAAAGAGACTTAAATATACATAAAATGCATCCTTGCTCTCCCAGGAAACACTATACTGACTCCTTATGCACATGTAGAACATGCAATTGCTACATTTAAGGACTACATGGAAATCACCTTCTTTCTAAACATCTGAAGATCCCACTTTAGCATCTGCTTGACCTGCAACGATTACAGAGAGCGGGGAAAGCCATAAACAAATATGCTCTGGAAGGGAAGAAAAGCACCAACTGCCAGGCTTCCTCTGGCATTCAGGAGAGGCAGACAGTTATATAATATAATAATGTACCCTCTCCATTCAGAAGGGTCGGCAATGTCAGAGCTTAACAACATCTTAAAAAGAAGCCATTTCAGCAAACAAATCATTGTGCCTGTGTGTGACAGACCTCAAATAGCCCCCCACGCCACTTGCCTGAATGGAAAAGATTCACTGCTGTTGCCAGGCAAAGCCGGGTCTCAATCTGACTGCAACGTTCCAAGGAAAGAAAATATCATTTTTTAAAAGTTGATCCTTTTGAGTAGCATCCTGCGCTGAATATATAGTACATTTTCTCCCATGAGCCATAAAGAGAATGTCCTTATATTTTGACCGTGAACAAGCTTTTCTAGGAATGCAAATTTTGCTCTCAATAGTTACACAATGGCCTGCAGTGTCACAAGCACCGTTCATGCTCTATTAGTCATTCTTTTATTATTTTTCTACCCAGAAGCTCACAAAAGGCCCCCAGTGCGTGGAGAGCACTCGCTCCACAATAGGCTTATTGTTTCAAATATTTGCAAGACTCCGAGAATAGAAAAGCCAACACCCAAAGACTAACCGATAGGCAGCACATAATTAAGAGCAGCAAGCAGCCCACAGGATCATGCTTCCATGAGTCAAAGAACCAGAAGGTAAAAAACAGGAAGAACCCAGTTATCACAGGCCTAAGCTGAGAGAGACTCATCACCCCATGGAGGGTAATAGAATCATCTGTAGCCCGGAGAGAAACAAAACAGGAGGTCGTTTTGTAAGAAGTTGTAGCAGGGGATGGGACAATGGTCAGTAAGGAAATCAGAAGTGGAAAGGAAGAAAGAAAAGTCTCAGATTCCTGCTGGAAATGGGAATTTTACCTCTGTTTCAGCAGCTACGTTTCAGCCCGCATCAGCAGAGTCCCAAATTAGCTCCTGCTCCTGAAAGGCAGCTGATAATGCAGGACTTTGGTGTGGGGCCGGGTGCCCATGGAAATGTGTTTGCCTTGCAGAAAGGGCCACCGGCGGGAGCCGCTTGGCTCAGAGCGGCCGCCGGTGGCAGCGACGGCCGGGCCGGGGCCACGTCCTGCCCGGAGCCGGAGCTGCCGGCCCCGGCACCCTCTGCCCGCTGCTCGCGGCTGCGGGGCGGGCAGCTTACCTGGATGTGGCTGCACGCCTCTCTTCT
Source organism: Rhynchotus rufescens (assembly GCA_032273925.1). Taxonomy (NCBI): domain Eukaryota; kingdom Metazoa; phylum Chordata; class Aves; order Tinamiformes; family Tinamidae; genus Rhynchotus; species Rhynchotus rufescens. Next base: position 2,877 of record JAVCKT010037624.1, on the reverse strand, counting down.
TGAGACATACAGGAAAAAAAGGCATCACAGAAACCCCAAAGACAGTCCAAAATTGCCCAATACTCCTTAAAATATGTTAATTCTGAGTAGACACTGCAAGTAAAAAAAAAAAAAACTGGCTTTTAATGCCAATTCAGACATTGTCATGCTAAGCTGCAATACAGAGCCAACGTGAGAAGGTGAAAGACAGAAACTACTATGTGCTCTCCAGTCCTTGGTTTGTTTTGGAAGCTTTTGTAGTTATAGATATAGGAACCTCTTTTTATTATTTGTGTCCTGGCAGAAATTCATAATTTCTAGTTACACGCTAACACCAGTTACATACAGTTTTACCAGATATATGGATACTACCAACAGTTTATGTGCTGCCTATATTTTGATTTTTACTTCTCTCTCTTGCTAAAAAAAAAACCTTCTTGTTAAGGATATAACAGTCAAGCACCCTCTTCCTTTTGAACATGCACCACACAACCTCCTGGCCCCAATAAAACACCTGCAACAGACTACAACCACCTAAGCAAGCACCTACAACAGTCAAAAAAACCCGAGATTTACTCACCAGTGACAATTGTTCCATACTGGGATTAATTAAAAGAAGGAAGAAAAAGGTATATAAATACTATATGCATTTGGAGAATCATGTACCACCTGGCTAAGCTGACGTGGCCTAAGAGCTCAGTATTATCTCACACACGCTTTGCAGCACCGTGTGCTGCCAGATTCCACTCAGAAAAGGATTTGAAACAACTAAGCCTGGTGCCAGCTCTGCCCTGCACAGAGTTGGTCCCCAGTGGAGTCTTAAGGCTAAAATAGCTTACGTGCTCAATAATTTGGGCGGCAGGGTGTTGTTTCCTGAAAGGCAAGCTAAGGACTGGACTGAACTGAGGATGGGGATGCTTTCAGAATCGTTGAGTGCTGGTACCTCACACTGGCCTGCCAGGAGAACCCAGCACCTCTGAAGATCAGAGACCATCTGTGACAGTTCCCGGGCTCAGGAGCTGCAGCTGGGACCACACTTCCACAGAGGTCACTCTCATTCCTGGGCTAAATACAAGGCCCAGATTCCCAAGCACTCAGCTGCTGTCAATTTGCATCAGGGCCTCCACTTGCCAGAGGGCTCTGCCCTCCCGCACTCCTGCTTTGGACCACTCATGGGGTACAGGTTGAAAACAAAGTTATTTCAGATTCTAATGCCATGTATCAAAGAGAGACATCCCAAACTAACAAGCTTATCTGAAGACTACTACACATCAATCCCCAGCCATCTGGAATTATGGCTAATCTTCTATGATCACACAGCAGCCACAGCCACCTCATCTTCAAAACCCACCTGGATGTGACCAGATACAGAGGGCTCCAGGTGTCCCTGCTTGAGCACAGGCATTGGACTAGATGATCGGTGGGGGTCCCTTCCAACCTTAACCATGCTGCAATTCCTGATGCTCTTGCCTGCCTCAAACATAATGAACGAGCCTGAAGAAGCAAGTGACTTAACACGCGGCAGGGACAGTGAAGCCTGGATGGGTCCAGCTCCAGATCGTGATGCTGTCAGTGATGGTTCTACCACCTGGCTGATGGAAATCCAGTCAGCAGAGTCCATCCATCCGTCCATCCATCCATCTTTATTATAAATGTAAGATTTTTGCAACTTATTACTGCAAAATACTCTTCTGTCACCTTCCACCAAATACGGCTCAAGTTGTTTGAATGTTACACGAACTACAAGGGAACAAACTCAGATACAGACATATCTGTACATACAGATACATCTGTACAGGTCAGATACATACATATTCGATACATACAGAAATAGTGCTCCTAGTTGCCCACAGATTTAGCTAACATATAAAAGAGAGAAACTAAATGAGCTAAGAAATAGTTCCTTTTTTTTTTTTTTCCTGGAACAGAGAGCAAACCAAACTCAGTGCCCTTCTTGCCCTTGATGCACAGATGAGGAGGGAGCTCTGCAGAGGTGCTCCCATCGGAATTACTCACTGCAGGCTCCTCTTACAGTCACTGGGGAGAAATGGGAATGACTCTCTCCTCCCCACTGTCTCCAAGAAACCCAGAGACCGGCAAAGACATCTCCAGTGAGAGGAGAGGGATCTCATCTTCAGGCAAGGAGGAGGCAGAAGATGGGGCTATGCTCAGGATACATTTGGGCAGCCGGTCATCTCTGGTACTGTGGGTTTCGGTCATTATCCACTACCTGCCCTCCACGGGTCCTATAATTTTCCAGATGTAACTGATTTATTCACAGGCTCCAACACATTCACAAGCAGTTACTTGATAATGCTGAAGACGTCACTTCTGTGGCCTGTGCCTGCAATCTCTCCCTCCCAAAAGATATTGCAGGAGATCTTACAGCAAGGATATTAAATGAAATCAACAGTGAGATTTCATAACACAGCAGTAAAAATAGTAAGAACCCTTTATTCTCACTAAAGGCAGGAGAAATGAAATGAGGCTGTGGTTCAGAAATATAGTAATTCAGATGTCAGGACTCTTCATGCCAGAAAACCAGGCACTTTTGTCACAAAACAACAGCCCTAATCAGATGCCTACTCACTGCACCAGTAATGGCTCAAAAACATGTTGCTAAGTTCACTTTTGTGCCGTGGAGCCCTGGAGGACTCTGACACACTCCTGCCCTTGCTAGTAACAGGCCATGAGCTTTGTACTGAATTTGCAAGGCTGCAGGAGTGAGGCTTGGCCAGCCTTAAGCCTCAACTTTGCTCAGTCCTTGAAGTTTTGGTTTACTTGCTTTCACTGTGACAGCAGCCTCTCCAACTGACCAGGTGTCTAGGACTGATTTATTTTACTTTTGTTGTCTTTGTACAGTGAAACCACAGCTTTATTTAGGTAGCTGTACAAAGC
>JAVCKT010037622.1:0-12320 GCA_032273925.1 Rhynchotus rufescens | reverse complement strand
GAAAAACAAAGTGATGGAGAAATAAACAGAAGGAATATTTTTAAAGGTCTGCTAGGAAACCTCAAGGAAGGAATGACAATAAAGTTTTCTTCCAGTACAGAGGAGGAAATTCTGTAGAGATCAACCAGTGCAGATTGTCATGTAAAACAAACTGGTTTTAAATGTTCCCATGTGCATCAAATACTTGGGTGCTATGAGGCCATTCCCTTAATGGCACTGTCCATCCTAAAGGCATCTGTGAGGTTCATGCTGCTGGCTCTGCTCTGATGGCCAGGTCTGCTTTCTGATGCCTTGTCAGTGCAGTGCTGTGGTCGCAGAGGGTTCTTCACTTTCTTTTACAGAAAATTTGAGAAACGGGAACAGGTCTGTAGCCTTGGGAAGAAAGAAGTGAAAAAGCTAATCTAGCTAATGCTCTGTCTCAGAAATAAAGCAAGCACTTTCAAAAGCAACGTGGTTTTCAAGCCCACCATCTGATTTTGAGGACATGCCTCCCATTTTCAGACAGGTGGATGCACTGTGCAAGATCTCTTCAAGGGAGGAAGTTGCCTATAAGCAAGAGTTGCCTTTGCCCTCAGTTTTCCCTATCTGGAAGCCTGTGCTGAGGACAAGCTCCCCAGGACTCAAGGAAGGGATTTGGGCAGATGTTCCTTGCTTTCAGGTTCACCTCTGCCGTGCCTTGGGGACACTCCTGTAGCTCCCTCCAGTGAGTGAGCATGATACTCAGTGTGGAAGCTCAGCCTGCAGCAGATGGGGCCCCAAAGTGACACTCTGGGCACTGAGGAGCATCTTGGACATCTCCCCAACCCTAGATGCCCAAGTGGTGCCAGTGGTGCCCTGCCCCAGCTCCGGCCAGGCTCAGACGCAGGGCTCAGGCTCCCTCCATCCATCTTCTTACTGTCAGCGCCTTCACGCCGCCTCTCACACCTCCTCATCTCCGCGCTCGATACCGACCCCACGGCGAGAGCCGGAGCTGCCAGCGCTGCTGACAGCGGGAGATGAATGGGGCTGCGTTGGCGCTGCAGGGCACAGGCACGGAGGGGTGTGCGGAGCTGCAGCAGACAAGCCAGTCTTGGGAGCCATCTGCAGGGCAAAGACCCTGTGTCCCATCAGACAGTCCCAAACGTCCTCCTGGTGCTTTCTCGCCTCCTAGACAGATCCCTTCCTGTCTTGTATTAGTCCCGGTCCCAATACCTCAGCTCCAGCTGAGATTATACTGTCCATGTAGGCCACTTTGCCTACACAAGACATCACCAGAGTATGATGAGTATCCCTACCCCATATGATGACTGCAAGGAACTGGGAAGGATTTTAAGGAACAAATCTTCATGCAAAAGTGAAGCCTGAGCAGCTGCTTAAGTCCAAGTTTGTAGGAAGGGACTGGCTTTGCTGAAGCGATTAGTTGCAAAGCCTCTGATGGGGAGATACTCACTGTCACCATGACCCAGGCATTGCTGGAGAGAGAAGACCTCTGGGACACTGTTAGGGACCCACATATAAGGTGAGGACAGAGCAATAGTGCTGCAACCACCATGCTCCTCCATGACCATGGACAGGATACCTTGGACAAACATTTCCAAAGCCATCTGCTTAAATGAGGGGGTCACAGAGCCTACAGAGCTGCCGGATTGCGATTATACCAGTCAGGTCCCAGCTTTGAAGCACCTCACCAACCACCCAGGCTTGGTGCAGACACAGGCTTCTGGTTTGTCCTGTGTTGTCCAGGCCATGCAGCCAATATTCCAGGTTAGGGGCACAAGAGCAAACACATCCTGTCACCCCTTCAAATATGCCCCTGTGGGGATCATTGGCTCTCCAGATCCAGGAACGTAGCTTCCAGTTCAATCACGTAATGTCCTCTCTGCTACTCCCACCCACACCCTGTTCCTCATTTTTCTTGCAGGAGCAGCACATTTCAGAGGTCAGACAGTTTCACTCCCCATCCTCGGCTGTGACATAACCTCTTCCTTGACCTATCTCGCTAGCATAGGCTGCACTGATACGTCCTGGTAGCACCTGACCCTGGCAGCTAAGATAATAATGAGGGACTCATTAATAACCTGTCTGTCTGTGCCCATGCAGATGCTTGGTGGGCAGCTACCCCCCAGCCTTGGCCCCTCGGACAGAGCTCCCAAGCGCTGGTGCCCGCCCCAGCACTCCCCTCCGTGCCCTGCAGCGCCAACGCGGCCCCATTCATCTCCCGCTGTCAGCAGCGCTGGCAGCTCCGGCTCTCGCCGTGGGGTCGGTATCGAGCGTGGATATGAGGAGGTGTGAGAGGCGGTGCGAAAGCACTGACAGCAAGAAGATGGATGGAGGAAGCCTGAGCCACACGTCTGAGCCCGGCTGGAGCTGGGGCAGGGCACGGCTGGTGTCATACGGGTGGACTTGGAGGTCACTTGGCACAGAAAGCTGAGGCAAAGGCTGAGCCATCCATGCGAAGGAGCAGGGAGAGATGGGAGCGCTGCTTGGGTGCAGCGAGGCTGGGCTCACGGGGAGCACTGCCTGCCCTTCCCCAGAGCCACAGGGCATTGCAGGGGCTGGCGCGAGGCTGCAGCAGCCTCCAAGCACTGCCGTGCTTTGTAATAACAGGTGCTGATGGCCGGCTGTCGGACGAGGTGCCAGAGGCTGTAGTATGGACGTCTGCAGCGTGCTAAGTGTCGCAATGCGGGGGAGGCAAGGGGGACATGCAGCATCCAGCTGCATCCTCACTCTGCCTCTCTTGGCAGGCAGGCAGGCAGGCAGGTAACCAGCTTCTTCCACCAGCCCATCTCTTCTCCACCCCCATGCCATGGGGCTCTGGGGCTGGCATCTGCATGCAGCATGCCTGCCCCTGCTGCACACCCTCAGCACCCCCTTCCTCCTGCCCTGGGGCTTGCGGGATGCCTGGTCCCCAGGACCTGCCCTAGCATGGAAACAAGCAGAAGTATCCACACCAGAGCCCAGATTACCACCACCCCATGTTCAAAGACCCCAGTGCTGGTGATAAGCGATGAACTTGGCCACATGAGCCTCCTTGCTGCTGCCATGGCCCATGGCCCTACTTGTCTCCGTAGGGCTGATGTGCCGCCATTCCCATACAGGACTGAGGTCTTGCTGGGCCAAACTGCCCTCATGGAGGTGGGAGCTCCTCTGGGGACGATGACATAGTGAGATATGACTTTGTCGCTGGAAAGGAAGGGGCTATAGGGCCCAAGGAGCCTGGGAGGAACTGGGCAACCAGAAGACAAATCCCACTACCAAGATCAGTCTGGGCTTTCTCTGATGTGAAAGGGTGAGAGCAGCTCCAGCCCTTGCCCAGATGAGGTGTGTTGCATGAAAGGGCTAATGGCTAAGGGCTGAGGGTGTGTTGTATAAAAGGGCTAAAGAGACAGCAGGGCTTTGCTCCTCAAATTGGCAGATGTGGCACTCTAGCCTGGAATACCCCTGCCCCATGTTCAAGAGCACCAGCAGCAATCCCAGGCCAGCCTGGCCCCATGCTGGGGCCACTGCTCGCCTCCCATCCATCAAGAGCTCCTCAAGGCACCAGGGCAGCAGGGAGAGGGGCGGGATGCATCTCCACATCGCCACAAGGCAGCCAGCCCCCCGAGGAGCGTGGCCGCGCCGTCCTGCTCATCTCTACGCGGCACAGCCAGGCCAGGGGAGTCTCCACCCCCAAGCAGGAGGATAAAAGCCCCCTCACAGATGTGGGGGAACTGGAGTGCGGAGCTGGCGCTGCCTTGTGCTGGGGAAGGGGCTGCGGATCCCCCTGCGTGGAGCTGAGGGCTGGAGCCACAGCAGCCTCCCACGCGCTTGCTGCACCCATGACAGGTAAAACGCGCTGGAGACCAAGCTGCTCGGGTCCTGCTGGTGGCCCCCTTGGTCACCCTGTGTATGACCATGTGCCACACAGGAGCCCAGGGTGTACCTGGGGTGATGGGGTGCACGTGATGTGTTTAGGGAGCCACCTGCGGACGGGCTGCCAAGGGTCAGGGCCTTGGGGGCATCTTGCGATTCCCCTGTCCCCTCCGAGGTGAGCGTGGGGCAGCGCACATAGGCAGGGGGACCCATGTGGCAGCACTGGTGACCTTGGGAGATGGTGGAGGGGGGGAATGGGCTATGTTGAGGGGCCCAGAGGCCTGCACCCTTCCTCCATCTTAGCATAGGGAGAACAGGATGGGGTGTTCAGTAGATGATGGTGAGGGGCAGGTTGTGCGGGTCCAATTCCCACACTTGGGAAGCAAGCAGGGAGCTAAGAGTGGCCACCCTGCTGACCACAGGAGGGCTCTATGGACCACGAGGCTCCCGGGACCCCATCCTGTTCACGAGTGGTGGGGCCCAGGGCGGCAGCACGACCCCCTGCTCCTCACAGCCTTCCTGGGTGCGGGCCTGAGCATGGCGCCCTGCGAGGGCCGCCCCGCCTGGGCAGGTGCCATGGAGAGGTCCTGCCCACTGGCAGCAGCCCCCGCGAGCGCTGCGCTGGTGGCTGAGGGGCCGGGAAGCAGCACCAAGAACCAGCGCGTGTGCCATGTGGCGGTGCAGCTGGAGATGGGCGGCCTGTGGCAGCAGTTCAACCGCCTGGGCACCGAGATGATCGTCACCAAGGCGGGCAGGTAGGGACTGCAGCGGGGGTGCCCGGGTCGTCAGTGCCGGAGGTCGAGTCCACACGACTTGTCTCTCCCCGCAGAAGGATGTTCCCCACCTTCCAGGTGAAGCTCTCGGGGCTGGACCCGCTGGCTGATTACGTCCTGCTGATGGATTTTGTCCCGTTGGATGACAAGAGATACAGGTGGGGACCAGGGCACCTGAGGCCAAAGACGGATGACTGGGCGGTGGTGACAGGACAGGCAGGGTTTACAAGTGTTCACCCCAGCTCCATGTGAGGTGAGCACGTCACGTCGCTCAGCCACCACCATCCCCACAGATACGCCTTCCACAGCTCGTCGTGGCTGGTGGCAGGCCGGGCCGACCCCGTGGCACCTGGCCGCGTCCACTTCCACCCCGACTCGCCCGCCAAGGGCGCCCAGTGGATGCGGCAGATCGTCTCCTTTGACAAGCTCAAACTCACCAACAACCTCCTGGATGACAACGGCCATGTGAGACCCCCTGACCTTGGCGGGGAAGGGACAGGAGAGGCAGCCCAGTTGCAGAGAGCAACTCTGCAGTGGGGAGGAAGGGCCAAGGGGGTCAGATGGGGCACACGGGTGCCCACTTCACGTCTCCTTGCTCTGCCCAGATCATCCTCAACTCCATGCACCGGTACCAGCCCCGCTTCCACGTGGTCTTCGTGGATCCCCGGCGGGACAGTGAGCGCTTCGCCCACGAGAACTTCAAGTCCTTCAGCTTCCCCGAGACGCAGTTCATGGCAGTGACAGCCTACCAAAACCACCGGGTGAGCCTCTCTGGGGGACTGGGGACACCTGGCCACCCCTGGAAGGACCAACCCCTGACAACCTCCTCCCTCTGCAGATCACGCAGCTGAAGATCGCCAGCAACCCCTTTGCCAAGGGCTTCCGGGACTGCGAGCCCGAGGCCTGGTAAGTGTCCCCACGCCACCATGAGGCTCCCGGTGCCACCCACTCATCCCCCTGAGTCACTTGTCTCCCCCAGGTCTGGGGCAGCTGCCGGGCCCCTGCTAGGCACCCTGTCACGGACGCGGGGGACTGCGCTCGGCTCGCAGCCCAAGGAGAAGCAGCAGAAAGGTAGCAGTACTGAGGCTGGTGGCGCGTGCCGGTCCCCACAGCTGTGCTGACCCTGCTCTGCTTTTCTCTCCCTGTCTCCAGGGGCTACCCGAACGCGTGGCCGCAGCGGAGAGCGGGCACCGGCCATCCCCTGTGAGCCAGCCCCGCTCCCTCAGACAGCTCTCATGGCGGAGCTGCCCCCCTACCAGCCCCTCGGCTACCACAGTGTGTACGTGGGGGCCAAGTCCCGCACCATGCCCTACCCGCTGCCCGCCCTGCGGCCGCCCGCCTTCCATGCGCTCAATGGCTACGGGGCCACAGCGGCACCCGCCTTCGCCTACAGCCCGCAGTGAGGCGGCGCCCCCCATGCTGCCCACATTGCACACCCTCCCTCTAGGTCCGCATCCCCACCAGCGCTGCAAGGAAAGCACAGGCCATGTCCCACACTGGCCCTCCTGCTCCCCCGAGCCCTGCGGGAGCAAGAGAGGCAGGGTGCTGGGGATGGGAACCCCGGGATGGGGACTTCTGTGCCCCTCTCCAAGCCCCAAAGCAGCCAGAGACCAGCACTGCTTGGACGGCTTTTATTCGCTGCCAGAAGAAAGTCTCCCAGGGCATGTGGAGGCTGCTCAGGCTGGAAGAGCAGAGGAAGGTGCAGGCATCGCTCGATGGATCCTATATCCAGCCCCTGGGTGCGGGGGCTGCTGGGGATGTGGCCCTACCCCACTGCTCCTGGGCAGGCCGTGGGGTCTCCAACATGGCTCCCCGACCCCCTGAGCCCCCTGCTTGCGCTCCAGGGGCATGGTGAGGTGGGCACCCAGGTACTGCAGCACATCTCAGCTTCCTCACCACTGCGCCAGGGGCCCGGTCACTTCTTCACCATCGATAAAGAAAAGGGGAAGAAGGCGGGGGGGGGGAGGGGGGCGGGAAGAAGAAGAAAATAAAGAAGGTAAACTGCTCCAGGCCAGAGGGGAGGACTCGGAGAAGTAGCAGCCAGGCAGGGGCAGCGAGAGCATCCTCGCAAAAGGCACGGAGGCTGCAGCCCTACTCGCAGGCATCGGTCGCGAAGGCGAAGGGGCACAGCTTGTAGCCGGCACCCACGTAGAACTTGTTCTGGAACTCCACCCTGCCGAGGAGAGGGGAGTCAGAGACAGCGTGGGGGCCCAACCCTGTGCAGTGCCAGCACCGCCCCTGAGACTCTCACCAGTGCAGGCGCAGAGCATGCAGGAAGGCCGAGAGTCCCTCCATCACCAGCAGGATGGCCACGGTGAGCACGGCGAAGAAGGCGAAGACGGGCACCAGCACCACGCCGCCCACGTAGCTCAGCCGCACGAAGCCATTGCGCATCACCATGGTCCAGAGCACCTCGGAGAGCTCTGCAAGATGGGCAGCGCTCCAGAGGATGCTCCTCTCCAGGCCGGGGGAGCCCCAGGGCACGCAGAGGGGAGCGAGCAGGGATGGGGGCACTCACGGGCGTGTGCCAGGCTGAGGGCCCAGAGCCGCAGGTAGGACGCCGTATTGGAGATGCAGCCCAGGCAGTACTCGATGGTGTGGATGGCCTGGTGCATGAACACCTCAGAGAACTCCAAGTGCTGCAGAAGGCGATGCGGGAAGTCAATGGGATGTGGTACCGCACAGTGCCAGGCCCAAACACCTTGCCCATGCGCCGGAGTCCTCACCTTGGCATCGTGGCCATGCGTCCCACTCTCCACGTCCTCCTTGGTGGTGTTGACAGAGTTGCCAGTCTCCTGCCCCTCCAGCAGTGGCTCCTGCCCCACTCCAGTCCCAGGCTGTGCACAAGCCAAGGTGAGACCCTGCTGCATCCCCGGCCCCACCAAAGCGCCCTTCGGCCTCGCTCCTACCACAGGCTCGCGCATTCGCCGGGAGCGCTGGCGGCAGTACAAGTAGAGGGGCGTCCCCAGGAGCAGGACAGGCACCGATGCCAGAGCCAGCACCACCAGTACAGTCTGCACAGGCACCTGCAGCAACATGGGACAGCAGCTCCCAAGCGATGCTCCCCAGCTTTCCACCCAGCGTGAGACACTGGCCAGTGAGTCAGGACAGAGAGGAGAGCAGGGCCTGGGGAGCCCCACGGCCGCCCCATGGCAGGAGGCGCTACCTGCCCCTCATAGAGCGGGAGATTCTCCTTGTTGGAAGTGAAGAGGAACATGTCAATGAAGTGAATGAGGATGCTGGGGGCCACCAGGGAGTTGACGGCGCTGAACTTGATCCACTTGTAAAAGATGAGGAAGACGAGGTAGCCGAAAAGGGCCAGGAGGAAGATCATCTCAGGCAGGAACTCCAGCACCAGCCGGTGTCGCTGCTGGAAGTGCCTGGGCAGAGAGGGGCACCAGTAGGGCTCAGCCTGCCATGGCACAGCCCCCATTCCCATATGGGCCATGGAGGTATCACAGCAGGGCTGCCCACGACTTGCACCCTGAACTGATGTAGGACACAGCACTACTGTCACCTCCCATCCTGGTGCCACAGCCACCACTGGAGGGACTGCCCTGCCCTGAGCAAAGCAGGCTCTGACCCCTTAGCAGCACCCAGGGGTGGATGGGGAGAGCTGAAGCCTGTGAGCGCACAGAGGGGAGACTCACACATGGTTGAAGACGCCCAGGAGGACCCCAAAGCCCATGTGCACAATGCCCAGCACCACGGACATCTTCATCTTGAAGGAGTTGAGGAAGTTGAGGTGGTTGGTGGCTAAACTCCAGATCTGATCGGGGCAAAGCAGAGGGAGGTGGTGAGAGGCTCAGCCACCCTGCCCAGGGTCCCATCCCATCCTGTCTCCCCATAGCCCCCCACTCACTGGGTCGATCCCAAATGGATAGGGCCCTTGGAAGACACCTGTGATGTTGGGGTCCAGGGTGAGGGACGGGTGAACAGCGAGGTAGTCTGAACTGTGGGGAGAACAAGGGCAGGGGGGTCAGTGCAAGGTGGAGGGCAGGTGCCAGAGGCCCCACAGGCCAAGAGGTCTCACCTCCAGGAGGAGTGGTTGGCCATGGTGGCCACGCTCCAGGCCGAGGGGAATATGACTGTGGCTTTGCTGAAGCACTCGTTGTAGATGAAGCCCGTATAGATGGAGAAGGCCCCCATGAGCAGAATGAGGTAGCGCCCTTCAAAGAACGTCAGCCAGATCTGGGGGAAGCAAAGGCGACTCCCACACTGTCCCACAACCTGCCCCATGGACTCCCTCCTGGCCCTGCCCCACACCACCAACCCCATCTCACCCCACCAACCCTACTGCACATCATCCTCACTCCACACCACCCATCCCATCCCAATCTGTCTCACCTCACCAACGCCATCTCCCCACTACCATACACCAACCCCTTGCACAGCACAGCTCCCCACTGCACAGCACCAGCCCCGGCAGGCCCTGCTCACCTCGTTGCTGGCCTGCCGCAAGCTGGGACTATTCTCATACAGCACCATCCAGAGCGCAAAGAGGAACATGAGAAGCCCATGACCAACATCCCCGAACATGATGGCAAAGATGAAGGGGAACGTGATGATGGCATAAGGTGCTGTGGGGCACAGGGAGCACATCACATGGGACCCTCCTGGGCACTGCTGACCAGTGCCACTGGGCACTGGGCACTGCTGACTCCTCCTCGGGGCAGGTGTCCTTACCCGGGTTCACCTCCTGGTAGCTGGCCACCCCGTAGGCATCCACAATGCTTTGGAAGCCAGCGGTGAACTTGTTGGTGCGGATGAGCGTTGGGGGGCTCTCCGAGGTGGGGATGCGCTGCACGAAGCACTCCACACTCGAGCCACTCTTGTACTGCAAGGAAGGCACCCAGCATATGACCGCCTCTGCTGCACCCACACCATGGGAGAGCAAGGGGCAGGGTGGACTTGAGTTTGGGTGGGAGCACATGCACACAGGACACCAGAAGGGTGTCCCAGTCCCTGGAAGAATGGGTACACAGCACCCTACGTACAAGAAGTGGAGTTTGTGTCCCATTACATGCACAAGACTTTGATGGGGGGGGTGTTCCCTCCATGACCATGGGGTGCACCGAGTACTCCCCGGCACGGAGGGCACAGGGCACTTACCTGCTCCCCACACGAAGGGTACAGGGCACCTACCGATCCCTGGCGCAGGGCCTCCTGCACCTGCGTGAGGTCCTGTACAGGGCACCAGACCTCGGCGATGAGACACTTCTCGGTGACGTCGAAGCTGCACTGGTTGAGCACCAGGTAGACGGCCTTCATCTTCTGCACCTGCACCCGCCACGCGGGCAGCACCAGCAGCACCTTGTCCAGCACCTGCGCCAAGTATTGCTCCGTCTCCTCCAGCACCTGTGGCACCAGGGACAGTGGGTCAGGCGCCAGGGGGCCTGGGCACCCGCCCCGCGCTTGCTGCATCGCGGTGGTGTCCCACTCACCATGCTGAGGTCCTGGATCTGGCTGAGCAGCCCCGACAGGGTCTCCTTGCGGCTCGTCTCACTCTCGGGGTAGGGGTACACGTGGCAGTGGAAGCTGGGGCACGTGCACGCGCATCAGAGACACCAAGGGCTCCCCGGGGCAGCCCAGCCGAGCCCAGATGCCCACCCTGCATCCTGGAGCCTGCTGGGCTGCAGAGAGCGGCCGGGGCTCGAGGCAATGCCCTCCGTGTGATGATGTCCTGGGCAAAGCGCGTGGCCAGTGGCACCCACACGGATGGGCAGGCACAGAGAAAGGGATGTAGGCCCGGGCGGCCACAGGAAGGGACAGGGACGGGCACAGACCTCGCAAAATAAACCTTTCCACAGCAAAACTGCGTGGCGCTGGGGAGTGGGCGCATGCGGGGACGCTGTGGGGACGCGGCGCCGCGGGGAGGCACCGGAGATGTGCTCTCACCAGTCAGAGATCTTGCGGATCTTCTGCCCTATCTGCTCGCCCCAGTAGGAGATGAGGAAGATGACCCAGGTGATGCTCTCACCCTGGGGGGCAGCGCAGGCCGTGTTAGCCCTGGTGCCCCTTCCCCGCCGGTGCCCCAGGCCGGCCTCGCCACCTCCCTGCACTCACCGTGGCCGGGTCCTCCATGGGCTCGGGCATCTCCACAAAGTTGGCCACCAGGTAGCCGCGGCAGGCGCGCCACAGCAGCCGCTCAAAGGCGCTCACCCGCCACGGGTGCACGATGCCGGCCACAAAGCTGCCGTGGCGCCAGCAGCACCGTGAGCGCCCACACTGCCCCACGGCCGTGGCCCCCGGTTCCCACGGCCCCGCTCCATGCCCGCCAGGCCCCGCTTACTTGATCTTGCGGTCGAGGTGCTGGCTCACAGAGGGGTCGAGGAGGGGCTCACGCTCAGAGTGCGCCCGGGGCCGCGGCGGGGAGCCCAGCGGCGCCTGCCGTGCCAGGGAGTGAGGATGAGGAGGGCAGCGGGGAGCGGCCCCACAGTGCCCAAGGGCCTTGGGGGCCCGCGGGGACCCACCGGGAGGCTGGTGAAGCGCTGGCCCTCGCGCAGGACATGCTGGTACTCGCGGAGCTCACGCAGGCGCCCGCGCAGTGACTCCCGGTTGCGGCTGACCTCGCGCAGCTCCTGCGCCAGCTGCTCCGACTGCTCCTGGATGCGCAGGGCGTCGCGCGCCGGCGGTGCCGGTGGGTTATCCACACACGGCCCCAACACCCGCCCAGCCCTGCGCAGCTCCTGCTGCAGGAAAGCTGCGGGAGAAAGGTTGGCGATGGGCACGGAGGCGGCCGGGGCCACACTGCAGCCCAGGGCACCCTTCCCCGGGCAGCCCCTTTCCCCACATCCCCCCTTCGCCCCATGGGCGCCGGGGCACTCACTGAAGGTCTTCTCCATGTCCTCGCAGCGCCGCACCTCGCCCACAAAGCGCCGCTGGAACGCGCTCACGTTGGGGTTCAGCTGCAGGAGGGAGGGCAGCACGGGGTGGGTGTCCGCCCGTGCCGGGGCCCCCGCCGCCCCCGGCCCCTACGTACGTCCCTGAACTCCAGCAGCCCCCGCTCGCCCAGCTCGCTGACACACGTGTAGGCCGAGGCCGACTGCAGGAAGAGCTGCGCCAGGCAGACCTCCTCGCTGCGGAACAGGGCACCCATGGCGCCGCGCCGAGGGAGCGCGCAACACAGCGCTACGGGATGGGATGGGACGGGACGGGACGGGACGGGTCAGCGAAGGCGGCGGCGCCCGTCGAGGCGCGCGGGTCCCGCCGTGTCCCGCAGTCCCGCCGTGTCCCGCGGGTCCCGCCCGCCGCCGCTGCCAAAGCCCTCCCCGCGCCCCGCGCCCGCCCCGGCAGCCGGCCCGGGATGGAGGCGGCACCGCGGCCCGCCCCGCACTTCCTCTTCCCCAGGAAGGGCCCGGGCGGCGAGGGAGGGACCGAGCGCCCGGCGCCGCCGCCGCGGGCGGGGGCGGTGGCGCCAACGGGGCTGCACGCGCCGCCACCGCCACCGGGACCCCCGCGCTCCGTGTCCCGCTCCTGCAGCCCCCGGGACCCCCGCCCCGCCCTGGGATCCTTGCGTGCTCCCTGCCCCGCTCTCACCACCCCCGGACACCACGCGCGTCCCCGCAGCCCCCGGGACCTCCGCACGCTCCCTGCCCCGTCACCCCCGGGACCCCCGCGGCCCCCGAGCCCTTGCAAGGAGATGGGCTGCGGCCCCGGTCCCTCTGCCCGCCCCCCTCCTCGGGCGGCTCCTCTCCACCTCCCCCCCCACCAGCT
>JAVCKT010037613.1:5828-22853 GCA_032273925.1 Rhynchotus rufescens | reverse complement strand
CCCTTTTTGACACTTTGACACCTCTTCTTTACTCTTCCAAATCTGTTTCCTCAGAACTCCCTCGAATTCCAGGAGAAGAAAGGCAAGTGATGTGGAGGCAGCCGTCCCAGAAAAGATCAGAGTTCCTGATCCTGTGAGCAGCTCCGAGAGCTCAGAGAAAGAAGATGATGAGAGAGAGAAGACCAAAGCTGTCAAGGGTAGGAGACTTTTATCTCCCCGTGTTTTGACTGACTAGGACTGTGCAAGAACAGCCCAATTGGCTTGATCAGAGAAAATACTTGTATAGGGATAGCTATTCCCTGATGCTTCTGGGAAAACGGAGCAACCACTTGAGCACCTGTGTCACTGCAGAGCTTCTGAGGAGCAGACATGCCTGCTGAGGCTAGCAGTGCCCAGACAAAGGAATAGGGAGGAGGAGTGTCTGTTTGTCTTAATTCCTCCTCTCTTGCTGTTTCCTCCCTATAGACTTTTCTTCTCTTTCTCCTGTGGAGTCTGATTGGTGTGGGTGAGTGTAGCTCCTTGGAGAAGTGTTTCCCCCCAGGATGGATGTAGCTGCCCCAGTAACTCTGTGGTTTTGCCCCCCTTGTACCATGCTAGAGTTTGGCAGTGGCAGAAACCCACCCCGAGAGCAGTGTAAGTTAATGTCCCTGGGGAGGCTGAGCCCAGGGATGGTACTCGGGTTTGAGCAGAGCTGTATCCTGCTGGATGTAGATCAACTCTGAAGCAAGAGCTGTTGTCTCTATTGCTACTACCCCTTCCAGCTCTGGAAGCCTCATCAGTGCCTGGTTCAGCAATTGCTGGATTTCCAGTTAACTTCCATTTGTACAGCCCAGCTTTCCTGTTCCCAGCATCCGTCACTGATGGGTTAGGACAGCAGCTTTGACATGTGTCACACTAGCCTGATGTCTGCATCCAAAGCTGCCACCCAAAAGTCCCCCCAAGAGTCTGTTGTTGTTCATCTCTTGTTGGGCTTGCTGAATTGAAGCTCAGCAAGGAGCCCTTTCCCCTGGATTTGTTGAATTTGTGACTGGGTCTTTGGTTTTGGTAGAATCAGTTGCTGTGGTTCATCGTAAGGAGCAATGAATGTTCTAGCTTGGATGTAACCTTGGGAACCTAATGGTACCCAACAGGGAAGCAGCATCTGATCAGTTGTAGCATCTCTTGGGACAGCAAAGGAAGGTTTGCCTCACAGATGAGGGAAGGAGGACTTTCTAGTTGGTCTGGAAAGCCAATTACCTCTAAGGTGGGAACAGATCCTTGATACAACTGATGTTTCAGCCATTTGCTTGAACAGTCTAATAAGAAACCCTGTCTGAAATGTTTTGACCTGGTCGCTGCAGACCTGTCCTTGGACCTGCCATGGAGACAGGGCGGTTTGGAGGAACCTGCCTGTGGCAAGGGCAGTGGCTCTAGTGTTGGGGCAGGTGCAAAGATGGGATTTACCCTGCGTGCTGGTGCCTTCCTGTGGACCAGAGACCATTTTGGTGATTGGCACTTCTTGCATTACTTTTGTGTCCCTCTCCTGTGCTGCAGCCAGCATTCCCCTGGTCACCAACTCAGCAGTGAACGTAGAAAGCAGCGAGGATGACGACTCCTCATCAGAAGAAGAGGCACCATCAGGAAAAGAAGTCGTTACAGTAAGAACATGTTTATTTTAACCTTAGGGGCTGATGCTGTTCCGAGGCCAGGGCCATCCCAGCCTCTGAGGCATGTGTTGTAATGTGGGCTGGGTGAAATTCATATTTAAATGACCCTCCTGTGCTGGCATAAGCCTTCTCATAAATATCCATCCCCTAAGCACCTCCTTAAGGAGTTGTGTGGTTTGCTCGACTGCTGGAGTGCTGTTTAAGATGTGTCATACCTAGTCTAGCCCTTTATTTGTCTGCGGCCTTCTCACTTTTGTTTCCTGTAGGTGAAGCCAGCTGTGGTCAGCGGCAAAGCTGCCAACTCCCTGCATTCTCCTAATAAAACTGCTGCTCCGGCAGACAAGGCAGTGGTGGCCTCTGCTGTGCACAGAACTGTGGTCTCAAATAAGAAGCCCAACACGGCAGCTGTGTCTGCACCTCTGGCCAAAGCTGGGCAAAAGCCACCCAGTCCTGAGAAGCTGGGACCCCCAGGAGCCACCCTGGGCAAAGGAGGTCAGAGCAAAGCACCAGAAACGACCAAGGCGCCAGAGAGCTCCGAGAGCAGCAGCTCTTCAGAGAGTGAGGAAGAAAAGGAAACACCAGCAGTGAATTCAGCAGCCCCCAAAGCGGGTAAGGAGGGTGAGGGAGAGCATGTGTGCTCTGGTTTCGCTGCGCATGAGGTCTGCTCTGTGCCAGCTCCCTCGCTGAACAGCTCGGAGGACAACGTGCTCCCAGGAAGACTGCAAAAATACTGCAAAGCTGGCAGCTCTGAAGCTCCCTGGGATGAATCTAGCATGCTTGCTCACACTTAGGGTGCTAAATGCTGTGGTTAAGGAGTGTGTCAGCATCTCCAGCAGCATCCCTCACTACAGCATTGGAGATGATAATGTATTTGGAGAAGATGCCGAGCGAATGCTGCAGATGTTTTCAGCTTTCTGAAAAGGCTCTTCACGGTTTTGTGTTCGGTCCCAATTGCAAAATGAATATTTGGGGTTTTTTTTAAGTCTTCAAGAAAATCCCTTTTGCTATTTTGGAGATGAGGGAAGGAATGGAGCTTAGAAGTTCAGTCCTTGTCTGCTTTTCAGATGAAATGCAGCCAGGCTAGGTGCTCCTGCAGGATACTGCATCTGCCAGGACAATTGCCTTTAAGGTCTGCGACTACCCAGGAGGGATTTCTTATCTCTGCCTGTGCTGAGGAATGGAGCTTGCAGGCATTCTGTTTTTTTCTGGAGAGGCTGTTCCTAGGAGGCCACCAGCCCTTTCACTGAGACTGGGACCTGTTCCCTGCAAATCTTCTTTGCTTCTCACCTCTCTGCTGTGGATTTTTTTTTTTCTTTTCCCTTTTGCTTTTTTTCCCCCTTCTGACTTCAAAAGCTGCATTAGCATCTCACTTTAAGGACTCAGAACTGGCAGCAGCTGTGACATCTCCTCGCTTGTGTTTCAGAGCTGAAGCAGGCAGCTGCAGCGGCTGAAAGTAGCAGTGAGGAATCCAGCGATGAGACATCCTCCGAGGAGGAGCTCCCACCTTCAGCAGTCCAGGTAACCTCTGCAGTCCAGGTCCTTCTTTCTAGGAAACTACTTCTCTAACCATGAAGGGAGAGGAAAATGCAAGGGAGCATTTCCAAAGCGCTGCTGCAGTCTGTCAACACTCTCTTCCTGGAGTGTGTGGGATCCCCAAACCCAAGGCGATGGAGTCACGCAGTGTGACTGAGAGCCCCACCAACCCCTGCCAGTCAGCCCCTCTGTCCTAGTTCTTCCTAGTGCCTGAAGCAGAGGGAGAGTCTTGGATCCGTAGGAGGTGACTGGCACGCAGTTCTGCAGTTACTGCAAATTCAGGAGGATTCATGCTGGTCAGACAGTCCCTCAGAGGAAGCAACTTGCTTCTTCAGATGCTCTACAGCCCATAGTTCTTAACAAGGCAACCTGTTATCCCAGCCAAATTGGCAAAATGACCTTGCTTAAAACAGGCTCTACTCAGTTCCAACCCTCCACCAGCTTCTTCCCTCCTAAAAATATAAGATGTTAACTTTCTTTCCCGTTTCCAGGCAAAACCAGCTGTGAAAGTAGTGCAGGCCAATGCAGCACCTGTGAAAAGCACACCTGCTCCTCCAGTGTCCACCAAGAAGAAAGCAGTAAAGCCGGCAGCAGTGGCACCAAACCAGGCCAAGCCTGGACCAGCAACGGTTCTTGGGGCTGCAAAGCCTGAGGACACTTCAGAGAGCAGCGACTCATCAGACAGTGAAAACGAGGAACCTGCATCAGGAACCCAAGTGCGTCTGTCTGAAACTTGGTCTCTCCTTGCATTCCTTCCCAAAGCTAAGAATTGCAGTGAAGGAAGCATCTCTGAACAGATACAACATACAGCAAAGTCAAGTTTGCAGGGAAAGCATTTAAAGTCTCCATAATGGTTTTGTCTTTCTCTTTTTGAGGGCAGGGGAGGAGTAGGATTTTAAATGAAAACTTACTTTTAACGACACTGACTAATTAAAAAAAAAAAATTCCTTTCCTACTTGAAGAGGCAAATCATTGTGGTTGTATTTGCCTCTCAACTATAGATTGTAATATGCAGTGTCTGATTTTGCAGGCTGTAGTGCAACTTAGTTTCCCTGCTGTAGAGAGTGCAGAGTGCTAAAACTTACCTGACTGCAGGGAACTGGTACTTTCTGAAGGCTGACAAGCAATGTCTGGTCTTGCTTTCTCCTTTTATGAGACTGTCCCCAGATTGCTTGATGAAGGAATGCCTTGTCTTTCCTGCCAGTTGCTAATCTCCCTTTAGCATTTGTCTTTTACAAAGGGCACTGAAATCTCTTCCCTTGATTCCAGTCTGAGTGTATGGTTTGTGCTACAGTGGGATTCATCTTGGTTCATGCTGTTGTTGTCCTTTCCAGACAAAGCCACCTCCAAAATCCTCCCCGGCCATCCCATCCCCAGTGAAACCGACCCCTGCAGCGTCACTCTCCAGCAAAGCAGCTCCAGCAAAAGCTCTTCCATCAGCCCAAGGGAAGGCGGCACCAAAACCACCAGTGCCAAAGCAGGGCAAAAATGGCCTGGAGAGGACTGCTGTTGGCAGAAAGGCTGCCGAAAGCACGGAACCAGCGGAGAGCACCGACTCCTCGGACAGCGAAGAGGAGGATCTCTCTGTGCCCATCAGCCAGAAGGTTGGTGATGCCACGTTCAACTCAGTCTTGAATGATGAGAGTACGCACAGAACAGTAGCTCAGCCATTATGTGCTGCTGCTAATCATGTTGAATGGCAGCACATAGTACTTTGCACCTTGCCTCCCCCGGGAGGAGTCTTGGCTTCTACCTGGAAACGAGTATGGATAAGTTCTCACACATATGTGGCCTTGTTTATGTGTTATTTTTATCACTTTATCCCACCACATGAAGACAAAGAACTTCTTGGGGAATAGCTGGGAGTTACCAGATATCTGGCTTGGTGCTGGAGCTCGTCTGGCTCTTCTCTGATGCAAAACCTGTTGCGAGAGGCCACAGGAAAGCCCAGATGAGGGGCATCTCCCAACAGCAGTGTAGTCTGTGAGGAGCAAATAGATCAGGACTCTCCACTCATGCTTTGCTACTCTGAGGGGTCACCAACAGCTTAGCCCTCCTATGAAGGGAGTGTTAGGCTCTTCTTGAGAGAAGGGCCCTTAACCCAGGCTAGGCTCAGGCCTACATGGCTCAAGTTGTTGGGAAACAGGACCTTGATAGTCCTAGATCTGACATGTGGAGAGTCCTGCAATGACACAGAGCAGTGGAGCCTTTCAGAAAGCGTCCCGAAAGCAAGGCCTGAGCGCCGCGTTTCCCAGGCAGGAGCTGTTATTTGCCAGGGAGGCAGAGAACCTGGGGGTAGAGCCTCACGTGTCCTTGCAAAGAGGCTCTTTGTCAACACGTCCTTTTGCTAGTGACAGGCAGCCGCCGGAGAGGGGAGGCTCTGCGTTTTGTCTTCATAGCCTTGGCCTGCCGGCGTGGGTGGAGACGGGTGCATCTCCAACAGTTGGTTCTGTGCTGCTCTCTTCCTGCACGGTTACATGTGAAGATTCAGCTCTGGGTGGCAGGAGCAGCTATTCCCATAGCTCTGCCATGGGGGTGCTCGCTCTAAAAGGAACATGGCTCATCCCTTTAAGCAGCGTGGGAGATGAAGGACCTGCTGGGCTGAGTTTGCTGTCCCCAGTGTTGGTGTGGAGCTGGCCGCAGCAGGTAGCTCTCTTGCTGATGGGTATTTAACCACCTCATCGTCTTTCCTCTTCAAGCTGCTGATTACCCTTCATCTACCACAGCCAGCAGGGAAAAACTTGTGATCAAGGAAGCTCTATTTTTGCCAAAGAGGCGGTTTCTCCCTGTGTTAGTAGCCTGCAGGCAGAGACCATGAGCGAAGCCTGAAGTTAAGCCAATAGGCATATCCTTGTCCACAGTCCTGTCCTCCCAGTCAAGCTCTTCTTAGCTCATCCTCACCATCTGCTACTTGGGCATATGCTAACCACTGACTTACTGCATCCTGCAACTTCCTCTGGCTTCCCTGCAAGATCCAAACAGATACAGAGCGTTGGAAGCTGCTTCATCTTTCCCTCTGGGGGTGGATTAGCACAATTAAAATGAACATCATGCCTAAATTGAACTGCTTAATTGGTATGTTTACCCGTGAACACTCAGGAATATTTAGTCAAAGAAGTTGACAAGGTGTTTGCAGGGTATTTTTTTAAGAGAATGGTGATGAGGGACAGTCTGGACTGACCTTAAAGGTTCTGTGAGTGGCTGCTTTTGGAGCTGTTTGTTCTGCTTTGCTTCCCCTTTCCTGGACATTTTGGCATAAAAATGGCACTAAAGTCTGTGTGCAGGCTCTGGTTTGTGCTCAGCAGTGTTGAGCTGAGCTCTATGCATGTGTGTGTTGGCATCCTGTACGTTTCTTGATCATCCAAGGCAACTTGCACAGGCTGCACTGGCAGAAGCTTTGCCTGAAACCTGTATTTTTTCCCATGGAACCGTGAGGGAAAGCCCAATCTCCCCTTTACCCTCCTCCTCGATCTAGTTCCTGTTCCATGCAGGCGTCAGTCCCTCCCTTGCCCACGTCGTGACCCAGCTGAGCTGCTCTGGCAGCGCCTCCCTGCGCCGGAGCTTAGTGCTCGTGACCCGCTGGGCGCACGGGCCGGGGTGCTGCTGCGCCCTGCTCTCGCCACGCAGAGCTGCCGGTGCAAACGGCCCCTGCGCGCGGGGCAGGTGGGTTGTGTGGCACCTGGGTCATCCTTCCCGTCCTGATCTGCAGGCAGCTCCTGCTCTGGGGGCTGGCAGGGAGAAGGAAAACCGGGTTCCTCCGAGTTACACCGCTCCTCCCTTCAGCTGCCCAAGCCACCTGGTTCTGTAGGATGTCAGAAACTCCCCGCTTGTCTTACCCCAATGCCTGGGTGTGATTGAGCCTGCGTGGCGCCGTGCCATAGCATGTGGCACCTGCTGGCCTCGGGCAGGGACCGAGATGGCAGGGATGGAGGGACGTTGGCTCCCACCTGAGAGCGTCCAAGGAATCCTCCGGCTGTGGGAACCTCAAAGAGGTTTCTGAGAGGATGCTGCAGTGTTATTTCTGTGTCAGGCTGCCTGCGCACAGTTTTTGCACAGCCCTCTGCCAGTCGTTTGTGCCACACAGGGAGCAGCCCTCACGCTGTGCATCTGCGCAGAGCAGAAACCGGCCCCGTTGCGATGGAGGCCTTAGAAGTGAGTGAGCAGGGTTTGATCTTGGCAGGCTCTTCCCTTGGGTACCGTGCTGGGGATGGATGTACGTGCGGACCAAGTGAATCCTGCTCCGCTTCAAGTAGCTCTGTCTTTGCCATTGCAAATCTGGCCTCTCTCCTGGAGAGAGTGACTCACAGGTATCAAAACAAAGCAGCCCGGCTCTGCCTTCCCCCCTCCCCAAGTGCTTTGGAGGTTTCTGTGTCTCCGAGCGGAGTCAAAATGTGCTTGGCTTGTTTGGAGAGCTGCTCTGTGGTGGGATAAACATGCAGGTGCTGGTGTCTGTTGAGCGTTTGGCTTGGGAATGATCAGCAGGCTCGGCGGGGCTGTGCCGGGAATCACAGTAAGATCCGTCCCCCTGGGAAGCCGTGGGGCTGGTGGCTGGGAGCAGCCCCCACGTGGGCCAGCAGTGTCCGAGTGCCTCTGTCCCTCTACTGTGGGATGGACGAAGGGCTCTGAGGTGGGAGCAGAGTCACTGGATAAACGGCACTGCCAAAGGGAAAAGGAGGTTGCAGTGGCCATGCAGCAGGACCGGTCCCTTTTCCCCTCCTGCCTGCCCAGGGGCATGGGAGGATGTTCCCAGCCCTGTGTCCGAGCTGGGAGAGGGGCAGGAAGAGGAGCTGTTCCCTGCAATTGTGTGCCTGGTGCTGCAGTAGTGCCAGCTGCCTGGTGCTGACACAGCAGCCTCTTGGGGCAGGAGCTCATCCCGGCCTCACTTGCGTCCCAGCTATCAGCATAGATCCGTGTGCTGTGGGATGGCACAGCCCAAGTGAGTGGTTCCTTGTTTTCCAACTCTTTTGGACCTGTTGACAGGCTGATTTCCAAAGGGTTCAGTTGTAGCCACAGGTCTGTTTCTGCCTGTTGTTTGCGTTCCCAAGGTCCCGTGGCAGCCTGTCTCTGTGCTGAGCTCTCCAGCAGTGCTGGGGGTAGCTGCTCCGATACCTTCTTTGAATTACAAATATTTTGGCACAAGACTTTCAGGTTCCTTCTGATTCCTTAAGCTAGGGAGAGGTTGTGCTCCCGTGAGAGGCTTTGGAGGGGGCTTGAGGGTTGGGGTGCTGCTCTTCCCTTCAGACTGCTCTCCAGATTCTCTGCACTTCATTAAGGAGTTGCAAGGCTGCCTGAGGTACTGCTGGCTAAGGGTTTGCTCTGAGAGCTGGTGGTACAGCTGGGCAGTGGCTGTCCTGACTGACCTGCTCTGCTAGAGGCTCCTCCTGAAGTCTCATTGCAGCAAGATGTATGAGCGCCCTTAGCCCGGCACACTCTGGAGATCGGATGCACTTGGATTTCTCGTCAAAGGCACGTTGCTAAATGAACGTGTGCATTTTCAGCAGCTCAGTCAAGGCAGTAACTGAAGCCATTTCCAATCTTTGACCCGCTGAGGATGGAGTGAGTGTTAGCAACAGCTGTTTAAGGGCAAAACAAAACATAGCTTGAGCTGTAAGTGCACTTAAACCGCTAACCAAAACCTCTGGTAACGCTGCATTTCTGTGTTTGTATTTCTTTTTTTTTTTGTTAAGAGATTAACAGAACAGCCTGGACAAGTTCCCATCCCAGGCGAGGCTGCTGAAGTTGGAGGACCTGAAAAGCCAGCGGGAGGCACCTTGAAAAGCCAGACCTCTGAGAGTGGGAGCAGTGACTCTTCTGACAGTGAAGAAGAGACCCCCGTGGCACAGCAGCAGCCTCCACCAGCTGGTAAGGCTCCTGGTACTGGTAAGGACCTCTTCCCCTCTTCCTCTTGGGCTTCCTTCTCTGCCCTGGCCGATGGGATGGTTGCTGTCCTGGATAGCCAAGAACAACTCTTGCTTTGGTGACAATCTCCCTTGCTTTTCCTACAGTGAAAACCAACGCTGTGCCCAAGCCAGCGGGTGGGAAGAAGGCACCAGCTCCAGCGCCGGTGCCAGCACCAGCCCCTCCACCTGCCGAGAGCAGCGACGATTCCAGTGAGGAATCAGATTCGGAGGAGGAAATAATCCCCCCTTCACAGGTAAGGAAAGGCTGACCTGCTCCACATGGGCACTCTTTGTCCCACACACTTTCGAGATAACTTGCAACATGATAGTTGGGTGATGAATGATAGAGAGGACCCCTCCTTTGGCTAGATCCAGGCTGCTTGGCAGCGTTTCTGGGTCTCAGTGACCCGAGTTCTGGGTACATATCTCTGCCTCAGCAAGCTTGCAGCGTGTGAACAGGGGAGGATGCAACTGTTTTGGCAGGAACGTGACTAGACACATGAGGCCAGATCTCCTGGGCTCTATCCCCCTTCCCTAGACCTAGAAGTTAAACCAACTGGAAAAACTGCCAAATTCCTTTGGGCAATCCTTCCTTGAGCCAGGTGGCTGCAAGGCAGCCTGCACCGTGCTTCCTCCCAAGCCTACCTTGGTGTGGACTGCAACCAGAGGCTCGTTGGTTCTTGCTCCACCACCCACAGGAGGCTGCTGGATCTGCCCTGAGGAGCAACACGGGCTGTGCTGCCTTTTAGTCAGTAAAGGAGTCTGACTCCTAGAGGATGGAGGCAGCCTCGTGTCAGCACGGTGAGCACCGCCTCACACTGACCCCGCGCAGCGTGGCCCAGCCTGGCCCCCTTCTCAGCCCTGGTCTTGCTCACAAGTGATCTCTGCTCACACACAGTGAGGGTGATCTGAGTGTGCAGGAGTCAGTCCCAGTTTTCTTGATTCTCTTCTGAACCTCTGCTGTGCTGAGGCCGGGGAAGAAACCTCAGGAGGAAGCTTTGACTGGGGAGTGTTACTGTCATTCCTGCTTGCTGGTGGTTTCCCCACTGCAAAAGGGGCAGGTGCTCTGAGCTCAGGGCTTAGCAGCCCAGTGCACTTCTCTTCCCACACATACACATCCCCTTTCTGGTCAACATCCTTGCTGGAGGCTGTGGTTGATGCAAAGGCTGCCTTCTCCCCAGCTGGTGGGCAGCCAGCCAGCCTGAGCGCACTCCTTGATTAAGGCTTGTTTGCAATACCACAGCTGGATGAAACAAGGCAATTGCTGTAACTGGAGCTGTGTGCAAGACGTCTCAAAGCGCACGTTCGACTCGCGGCTCTCCCCATCGGGGAGCGCTGCCTTCCTCCCTGAAGGCCACGTGTTGTGTGTGAGAAGCCTCAGCCCACAAAGGCCCAGCTTGTCAGAGATCTGGGGAGGGACAGCTGCTTACGTAGCCTTGTTTGTAACACAAAGCAGAAGGCTGAGCGCCCCTGCATCGCTCCTGCCCTCTCCTCTGCTGGCATTTGTGCCTTGGACATGATGTCAGTGTCTGATTTCCCTCATCCACGCTCCTGGCTCTTCTCTTTTTAGCTCCTCTTTAGTTAGCACATGGGACACTTCAGGTGTCAGGAAACACAACTGTTCTTGTTAACTTGCTATCTAATCCTTGACTTGCTAGTGAACCTGAGGACAAATTTGCCCTACCGTTGATGTCCCTGCTTTGTGTAGCCAGCTAAACCTCATGTGATGTCTGAGTGTAGGAGAAAGCCTGGAGTTTGAATCTCCATCCAGCGAGACAGCCTCTGCATCTTGCTGTCCTCCTGGTGCTGCAGTGGACAAGTATCTCAGGGGCTTCAAGTGTGTCAGATGTCAGCTTCTTGCTCCCAGCCAGATGCCTTTGGGCACTCAATTGTTGCAGTAGATACACCCAGATGTGCTGGCCCTCACATGGATGCTCTAAATCAGCTGGAGGCCCTGCTTGGAGGATCACACTGGAGCAAAATGGTGAAGGAAGAAAATATATCAGCCTTGGAGCTATCCCGAAAATGATGCAGGGGTCGGGAGGTGGTGGGTTGAGTTGTGCTCTACTTCTTTTCCCTCTCGAGTTGTGCTCTGGCCTGACTTTATCATATCTGCCTTAGAGTCTGTCGCAGCAGAACATCAAACCAGGCAGGGCTGCAAGCACAGCGGCTGCCAAGGCTAACGCCACGCTGCCCCCGGGCAAGGGCGTCAAAGCCGCTGCGCCGCCGGCTTGCAGAGTGTCCGAGAGCTCGAGCAGTGATTCCTCGGAGAGCGACCTGCTTGTGGGAGAGGTAAGGGCGCAGGAGCCTCTCTGGCAGGCGGGGGGGTGCGCGGGAGTCGGGCGTGCAGGCAGCTACGGACGTAGCCCCTCCGAGGGACAGGAGTTGTTTTAAACCATGTCCCCATATGATAAGGGGAAGCACATGAGGGAAGGGCAGCCCTGTCACCTTTGCTGCCTCCCAGCTGGCTTTATTTTCCTCCTCCTTTTGCAGTAGCAGCAGGCCCAACGGACAGGACTTCCCTATCAGGCCATAGCTCCCTGCTTTTTGGTTGGGGAGGGTGAGGGTCTCATCTTCCTGCTTGGAAGGTGCTGGGCTCCAGTTGGCCAGGAACTGGAGCAATGTGGCTGAAGGAGAGTCCAGGTGGTCTAAGTCTACCTGTTAAGAGATGATTTCAGGGGAATCAGCAGTTTCTTCTCCTTTCAGATGTATTTCTTCTTCCTCTCTCTAGGTCCTTCGTCCTCCAAGCCCGAAGCAGGCAGCTCCCACAGGGAAAGCACCTCTAACCAACGCTACTGCTCCACAGACTGCTTCAGTGCCAAGAAACCCCACTGCTGTGCAGAAGAAGCCAGGGCTGCAGCCTGCCCAGGACACCAGGCTGAGCCAGGCCACGCTGCCCACCCAAGCAGAGGAGACCTCAGACAGCAGCAGTTCCTCCGAGAGTGACGAGGAGGAGACGCCCAAACAGGTCCCCAAACCTGGTCAGTTCTCCTGAGGAGATGCCCTCTATGTCGTGCCAAGAGGTGCGCTCGTGCCCAGCCTTAGCCTGGCTGTGCTTTTTGTCAGCACCCCTTTTTTTGCCTCTTGGAAGGTGTCACTTTCAGATAGTGGTTGGAAAGGGGGCTCTGCTCCCTAGCTCTGCTGAGCACTCCCCTTCTCTGGAGGCAGAAGTCCCCTTGGCAGCAGTGCCTGTGTGCTGGGTAGGAGGATTCAGCCCCAAGAGGCAGTGATGGTCTGATGGGATGAACTCTGCTCTTCAGCAGGTGTGCTGCAGAAACCAGGAGGGACTGAGCCAGCCCACAGCTCCTCCTCAGAGTCCAGCGAGGAAGAAGAAGGGACAGCGTCACAGGTACTTAAGCCAGACCAGGCTGGCATCCTCTCAGGTCTTGCACCTGGCCTCAAAGCAGGAGTGAGAGGGCTGCATTCCCAGCCAGAGCAAGCAGGATGCTCAGTGGATTTGCAGCATGGAAGTGGGAGCTCTGCAGTGCAGAGCAGGGGAGAGAGAAACTTCTGAATCTGAGCTCCTGGGAGCACTTCCCCAGGCAGCCAGGCTTTGGGTGCAGGGTTTGTACCTGCTGCTATTAAATGAGATGGGAGGAGGCAGAACCTTGCAAGAGCTAAACCAGGAGAACTGGCTTGCAGTGTCGGTAGTAGAAGGGTTCCCCACAACGTTCCCTTGCCCCTTTTTTGTAACTTAACACATACCCAAGCCTTTAAACTCCCTTTGTAAGCAATGTGCAGGTCATGCAGCACAGGATAGTGCATTAACTGCAGGGGCTCGTGCTGATGACCAGGAGCCTTCCCCACGTCCACTCAGCTGGGTGAGAACAAGGGAGCAACTCTGTGGCCATGAGCTGTGAGCTCAGCCAGCCCCTGTTGGGGCTGCCCCCTCCTCCTGGTAGCCCTGCCTTGTCCTGCCCTCGGCGGGGATGGAGATGGACTAAACAGTGCATGGGTCAGTCCATAGGTAACCAAACGCGGGCCCTTCTTTAGGAGTATGGGGGCAAAACTCGATGCTTGGTATTTAAGAGACTGCCTTGCAGCGACTCTTAGTCTCTGCTTTCTTCAGTCCCTCCTCACAGGCTATGTGGGCCTCTCCAAGGTCCCAGCAGCAGCACCTCAGACACCAAAGACGGTTCCTTCCTTGCCTGTAGGCAAAACAGGGCAAGGAAAAGCAGCAGTGCCTGCTGCTAACCCGCCAGCCAAGGCCCCCGTAACCACAGCCGCAGGCGACAGCTCCAGCAGTGACAGCAGTGACTCCGACACGGATGCTGAGCAGGCGCCTGCAGCCCAGAAAACAGGTGGGTCCTTCAGCAAGGCCAGAAATCTGCCTGGCCCAGCAGCAGAGCCCTGGAACGGGGCCTCTTCCCCGGGTGTCTCTGCTGCAGAAGCTGACTGTGGAGCTCTGCTGCCGTCTGTTGGCTTCCCCTGGCCATGACACGGCCTCCTTGCACATCCTCTTCCCCTTGCCGCACACTTGCACTGTGCTCTGGCCTCCTCCAAGTCCTGCAGTAATTACTGCACTAATTACTGTAGCCCGTGGGAGCAGGCAGGGTTCTCCGTGCTGCCTGTGCTCGTGGTGTCCGTGTGCTGCAGTAGAAACAGCTCCTAGTGAATCTTAAAACACTGGCTTAGGAGCCTCCTCTACTGTGCACTGCTGCTGTTGAGTCTCCCCGTGGTCTCTGTGTGCTCTGTTCACTTTGCATGTCTGGAGGTCGGAGAAAGGGAAATGAATGGAAAAGCTTGTGGCAAAATGAGATGTCCTACGATTTCTTTGCCTCCTCAGTTTGTTTTCTGAATTGTAAAATTCAGAGCTGGAAGGTGTTTCTGCTCTGCTGCAACCCTGGTACCTCTACATTGGCTCTGGCTGGGCCGTGACCAGCTCTTGAGCTTCAGTTGAGTTGGTTGGCCTTTGGGGCAGGTGAATCATTAAGCTGTGCAACAAGCTGCTGAGTAGGCTTGAAATGTGAGGGAAGGCCCTGGTGCTGGCCAGATAAGATAATTCATTGGTGCCTCTTAGATATGGTCTGTGGGTGCCACCTCCGCCTTGGGAAGTCCCTGACTTCCTGGAGAAGGACTGTGCCCTGCTCACCCTTCTTATGCTTCATTTTGCACTAGCCTAGGCCCTGTTTCCCTTGGGTGTGGACAAAACTCTGCTGCTCATCGTCACCCATTTCCTTTCCCAGATAAGTAGTGATAGAACCAAGGAATCTTTCCCTGCTCTACGTAAGGTGGCAAGCAGATTTACCCAGCAGGGAGAACTGCAAGCCTCTCTTTTAAACACACTGGTAACTGTGTAGCTTGTAGTGCTTTTTGTTTAATTGTTTTTGCTTTCTATTTGCGTGTGTTTATTTTTAAAAAACTCCCTGAATTTGTCATCTCTTTCGTCACTGTTTCTGCAGAGGACAAACCCCCTCCAGGGCAGGAAGCTGCAGGACCTACTGGCAAAGAGAAGGCAGCGGGGAAGGCAGCACCGAGTCACGGCAGCCTCAAAGCTTCCCCAGGCAAGAAAGCCCTTGCAGTGAAGCAGAATGACACTGGGGCAAAAGGGACACAAGGAAACCCATTGCCATACACCCTGCTCTCCATCCCAGAGTCAGAGGAGCCCAGCTCAAGCAACGAAAGCGAGGCTACCACTGCGGCCAAAATCCCTGCAGTGCAAACGCTGGAAGAGAAGAAGAAGAAAAAGAAGGAAAAAAAAGAAAAGAAGGAAAAGAAGAAACCGTCCTCCACGGCAGACAAGGCTGTGAAAGCACCCAAGAGCAAAGACAAGGAGAACAAGAAGCAGAAAGCCTCTCAGAAGCGGAAAAGGCCAGGAGAGGAGGATGGAGCAGTTGGGCAGCCCAAGGAGAAGAAGCGGAAAGGGCAGGATAGCGAAGTGGTGCCCAAAAAGAAAAAGAAGAAAGCAGCTGGTGACGTGGAGAAGCTACCAGGGAGCAAGGACAAGAAAAAATCCAATAAAAGTAAGCATCTGAGCACTGTCCATCACTCGGGGCTGCATTTGCAATATGCTTTTGCTGCTGTTGCATGTTCAGCCTCTGGTGCAGGGCCATGTAAACAGCACCTGCTTTCCTGTTAGCTTCCTGCTTGGTCCACCCAACGCCAGTGGCAGGTTTTCAAACCACAGCAGTGTGTTTCTGCAGTCTCATCACCAAGCTGTGTAGCAGGCAGCCAACTTGGCTCCTCTGTCTCTCTCTGTCCTGTGCCCAGCACAGCAGGAGTTACATAATGCTCATACTTGTTGTCCTACTGATCTGTGCTGCTTGCAGAGCAAGCTGATGGTCCTGTGTATGTTCAGTGGTGTGATGCTGTGACCTGTTCCTCTAGGATTTCTCCTTTCCTGGCCTTTCCTGTGGCTGAAGCCTCTCTCTGGCAGGCAGTGATTTAAATGTGTCTACATGAAAGCTCCTGGGGGCTGTTTATGCTCCGTGTGTGGACTCCCCCCCCATCTCTCCTGTGCTTGGGGCAAGCTCTGACTAGCTGCAAACCCTGAAGCCTCCGGGCTGGTTTCTGCCTGCCCTAGGGCTCTGCCTGATGCCCTGTTCTGTGTCTTCAGGGCGAATGGCTCTGCTAGGGGAAATGCAGCACGTGATGATGGAGAGCCGAGCTGCAGTGCAGCTGGGAAAGGCAGGCAGAAAGGCTGCTTCCCCCCCGGAGCCTGACATGGAGCTGTGGGCACGGTAGATGAAAGGCAGCATTCACATACACAGGGTTTGGTGTTAGTCAGAGCTGCCTGCACGTGTCCCCTCGCTGGCAGCCTCTTCAAAAAACATCAGCCTTGAAATCCGGGCTGTCATCTGTCCTGTCAGACACTGCTGCTTCCCGCAGGGTGACAGAGCCCTTCCCTGGTCCTGCCTCATCACGGTGCCTCCTGTGACAACACGGTGAGCTGCTCATTTTGAGGGATTTGGCTTGGGGTTATTACTGCTGCTTTCAAACCCCAGGAGAAAGGGGAGGATAGTACCAGCCTTTTGCTTGCTGCTCCTAATTGAGAGTGCTTCCTGCCCCTGCACGCCTCTCTAATGCTGTTTGCTGCCCTGATGCAAAGGGAATTTTCCTACGCAGAGCGTTTCCTACTGCATTTGCAAATCAGAGCTGGTTCTGTGCTGGCTCTTGCGGGCTTTTGCTACCCAAAATAAAAGAGAGAAGATGGAATGGGTGGGCCAGAGCTGCTGGGGTGTCTGTTCTGCAGAGATACAGCCCTTCATTTTGGAGGAGACGGGGCCGTGTCCATCAGTGCTTGTGTGGGCTGTTGCACAGAGGTGAGCTGGAGCCTCCTGGCGTGGTTGTGCTGAGCTGAGCTGAGCTGTGTCCGGCCTGTGTGGGCAGCTCCCCTTGCTCTGATTTCTCACGTGTGCCCGGCCACTCTGGCACTGAAGCAGCCACTGGGAGGAATCCTGTGTGATTCTGCCCACGCTGCATGATGTGGTGAGATCTAACCCCTCTGGCCCGTTGGTGTTGGAGAAGTGGCCCTGAGGACAACTGCCTTGTGCAGGGCTCCAGTGTCGCCAAGAGTTAGTGCTCCAGAAAGCTTCAGAAGTGGTCAAGGACCTGCTGGGGTGCCCCCTTTCTGACTAAGCTTCCTCCAGTGTTGGGTGAAGTCAGATGCTGCTCGGGCACTGCTTTTAGCAGATCCACTCTCTCAGTTAAATTCTTTCTCTCCCCTAGAAAAAAAGAATGGAAAAGAAAAGAAGAAGAAGAGCAAAAAAGGATCTTCAGAAGGGGAGCCGGTAGCAGAAAGCTCTGCTGAAGTTCACAAGAAGAAGAAGAAGGTACGTGCAGGACCCTGGAACAGGGCACAGCAGGGAGGGCCATTTGGAGCAGTGCTAGTGGGGCTCGTCCCAGCACCATCTGGAGCCCCTGGGCTTAGCAGGCTGTTGCATCCCATCCCCAGGGCAAGAAGAGGGGACAGAGGGAGAAAATAGGATGTGTTCCTCGTTGTGGAC
>JAVCKT010037612.1:0-24688 GCA_032273925.1 Rhynchotus rufescens | reverse complement strand
AACCTATGCAGAATTTAGAGTTTGGAATCTGACAGATCCCTGAAGCAAATAAGAAGGCACTCTATGACTCATTGGAGACATATAACTGTCCTTATAGGAAACCCATTACTGAGAATGGAGCTGGCATTTTAGAAGACAATGACTTTATATTGATTATTTTTTCTAATGAGGAATAGGAACTGCAGTCTACACTGGGTATCTGTTCTCTGTTTTAACCTTATAGTTCGTACATCATAGCACTCAACCATTATGCTTTTACAATCCCACACTATTTTTTACAGCCAATTTTAACTTTCCTTCTCCCTTCTCCCTCCCCATATTTTATAAAGGTCTACATCTGCAGTTTTAAGTGGCTCTTCTTTTTATTGAAGACCACATTCTTAATTAATTCCTTTTTAAATACAAAATATTCTTATCCTTGACTAAGATCTCTAGGCATTAGTTCAACCAGATTATATTCCATATCATAAATCAGCAGCAATATGCCAAAACATGAACAGGAAATGACTAATGATATAGCCTAATAAGTGTTTTAAAAAGTATTTGTCACCTTTAATATGTACTATCTTTAATAGATGCTTACATGTGCAAGTAAACTCTCCTGTATAGTCTCCATCCTTGGAGTTATTCAAGATCAGACTGGTTAAAGCCTTGAGCAATCAGGTCTGACCCTGTAGTTGACCCTGCTTGGAGCAGAAGTTGCCCTGGAGACCTCCTGAGTACCTTTTAGTCTGAATTATTCTGTGGGTTTGTGTGTCCCACTCTAAATCCTGCCTGTATCTTTCTATGGGGAAAACAAATGGGAAGAAAGAGATAATTCATATTTCTCATGTTCCATACCATCTATATCAAGTGAAAAGAACTGGCACCATGAGAGGCCAATTTATCCCATCAAAAAATAAGTATCTATGATAAATGAGATATATAGACTTTTAGAAAGGCTTATACTTCTTTCTTGAGAGGCTTCCCTTATTGAACCTCTGGTACTGAAGGACTTATTTCAGGTGATGATTATTTTTGTACAGAGCAATATAGCAACTTATTTTACAGATTGTTTTGTATATTGTGTCTTGTTTCCCCTTTGCTGCTGTTGTTATTTTTCTCTTTTGTGTTTGCTATGTTGTCTTTCTGCCTGATACCAATTATGAATCAGTTGTGTTTTATTATTCTACTTTTTCAAGTCTGTTCTGTCTTAGTGATTCTGCAGTATACATTATGATAGAATTATTATGATAATGTTATGGCACTTACAATTTATCTTTGTCCTTCCACATTTTCCCTGCTTTTTCTTTTAAGCATTTTTTTCTTTCCTGTACTGCTCTTCTACATGGTTTTCTAATATTATATATGGTCCCCTATCTAGTATGTTTAATTATGATTTTTTAAGCTACAGGTTCTTTGTATTATCATCATATTGCATCAGATATCCCAAGATAATCCAGTTAGTGTAAGTATTAAATTTCTATATGCTTAAACAGTATGTTATGAGTGGCATACTCTACCACCTTCATGATGCTTTATCATCTGGTCTTTTACTATTCCATTACATACAACTTCCAGATTTACACTAACATTTGGTAGGTCAGCCCAGGTGCACTCAAAATACTCATTAGCAGACTTTTTAGATTTCCCATATAGTTTGAAGTCCTACCTGTTTATTCGCATTACCATCATTTTGGTCATTTGCAGATTCTAATAGCCTTTACCTTATAGTTTCTTTTCGCTTCTGAGCTCATTATACCAATTGGTATATAAAAATATGGACTGCTAATATTCAGAAAACTGTAATAAAGCATTGTCAGCTCTTACAAATACTTTTCAATTTCTTCTTCCTCAACTCAGTCATTCAGAAGAAGTGCTCATAAACTGTACATATAGATTTTAACCAGCCAGTCTAGACTCAATTCATGATGAGTAAAGAGAAATGGGAACTTCTCTGTTGTGATTTGTCTTGATCTTTTTTAAATATATGAAGGAGGATGATGTGAATTATACTCCAGCAATGCACATTTCTCTCCTAGACTACACAGACCATCTGGAGAACTAACTCAGTGTATAGAGATCTACACCACAGGGGCATGTCACTAGATGAGGTGAATACCACTCCCATTAAGTCTGAGTATTTCTCTCTCGGATCAAAAATGTCTTGGATATACAGTACAACTTGGCAGAAGATTTTTTTAAGAAAAGAAATAG
Source organism: Rhynchotus rufescens (assembly GCA_032273925.1). NCBI lineage: Eukaryota > Metazoa > Chordata > Aves > Tinamiformes > Tinamidae > Rhynchotus > Rhynchotus rufescens. The sequence continues at coordinate 22,492 of JAVCKT010037612.1, read as the reverse complement.
ATATATATATACTCTTACTTCATATTTCTCCTAGGCAATAATCAGGAAGGAAATGGACTGTTGAATGTTTCCTTGTCATATTGTTAAATGACTGCAAGTTGATTCCTTAGATGGTGTTATCTGACAATGAAATGGGCTGTTAGCACAATGCCAGTGCCTCTCATTTAACCAAAGGTGATGAAGGAAGGAGATTCCCATACATGTATAGCACATGCATAGATGTCTCCTGCAATAACGCAGTTTGTTTACCACTCTTTGCTGAAGTCAATATCTAAAAGCATAATCTAAGCTTTTGTGTCTTCTTCCCCATTCAACAATGATTATAGGAATCCTCAAGGTGATGGAATTGTTTTACCTCATCCTAGCAGCAGCTAATGTTTTAGAGGCTCAGTTGTTTTATCTTATTAATAATCACAGTTATGTCCATTTAAAACCTTGAAATTTAGGTTTCATAATTTCATTTTGATATGTAAGTCCTTAAACATGCTTACACATGCATATGATACAGGTGTACACGGTATAGAGCTGAATGGCAAAAAGTTAATTTAACCCCATGCATCACATATTTGCATTTGCTTGTTGTAGAATAGAATATTGAGTTAGTTTTGTAACTATATATTTTTATATTCCTGGATTTAATATATTTTAATGCCAGGAGGGGTAATTTTTATCATCTTAGTCTGATGTACTATTTAATGTGTACAATGGATTTCAATCAGTTTCAATATTTCTTAGAATAAAAATACAAATGAAAATGCTCATAATTAAATTTGATGAGGAGCTTATTACTAAACAGATCATTTTGTTGGTCAATATGCTAATGTAAATATTTCAAAGGAAAATGTAGTGAGCATATGTAGCTAGACCACTTATTCATGTTACTTCATTCCCCCACTAAATGAATATTTTCCTAGAACTCACAGATGAGTTCTTGCTATAGCTTTCCTCCTAACCCTATGCATCCTAGACCAAGTCAACTTTCTCATCAAATCCTTCATTGCTTTCTTGCATATTGTTGAATATGCCTAGAAGTTTTCCAAAAAGCAACTTAATTATGCTCTTTAAAATCTAAATATTTCTTTCAGAAAGTCTACCATGATTGATAAAAAAAAAAAAAAAAAAAGAAAAAAGGAAAAGAAAAAGGAAAAGGAAAAATAGATTGACAATTGATTGCTAAAACTCTTTCAGCTTTGGTACTTCAACTCTGGTAGCAGTAAAGATTGCTTTTTTTCTACTCATCTTTCTTTCTACATATATAGTTATCTATATATGTAGATATATATATATATGTCGATAATTGTTCTATATGTAGATCGAGGGCCCTTTGAAGCAAAGACTCTCTTTTCTGCTTGTATTTGCCCAAAATCTACAAAGGAGATACGAAGGAGAACTGGAGCTCTCAAACAGAATGGTAGTAAATAAATAAATAGTTCCTAGACTTTTAAAATAAATAGTTCCTCTTTATCACTAGTGTTTTGCCAGGCTGACAGATCAAAGCAGCTTCCAAAGTGGGAGTAGTAATTTATATGTCTATGAGGAAGTTTGAAAAAGCTGTTAACATATTTCTGATAGAATGACATTAATGCCACCCAGCATATTTACTGGAAACTTTATAAAAGCATATATACAAACATTATTTTTTATGGAAGGGATCTGTTTTTGTTTGATGTGATTAAGTCTTTGTCCATTAATGGCTATGCTATTACAAATAACAGAGAATGATAATATATTATTACTTTTTCACTGTCTTGAACTGTTGCACAACAATAACAGTATGAATACTTAGTTCTGTGCAAATTTAGACTTTTTTTTATGCACCAATGTATGTATTACAATAGTTTTGTTATTGTTCTTAAAGATCTATTTGGAGTAGTTTTTTGTTTGAATTACATGGCATATAAATTTTGCTATAGCTTTTATCTGCAAACATTATTGCTTTTCTCCTCTTTGTTTTAGCAACACCAATGAGTCTAAGCAGATTATGATTTTGTCACCTGCATGAATTGTTTAAAAGTATTTGCCAAATAAATTTTCCAAACATTTTATTTTTAAAAAATAGTGCAGATATTTTTAAATTATTGTGACAATTCATATGTTCTTTGTTTTTTATTGTTTCCTGTCTCTTACAGGATGATACATAAATTAGTATATGATTAGAAGTCACCTACATACTGGAAAGTGGTTTTAAAATAATATTCTGTTTTGGAAGCTGTCACTATTAATCTTACTTATCATAGGGATATTCTTATATCTGTTCTCATATTAAGTAGCCCTTTATACAACACAGTCCTTACTTGCCCCAATGGGGCATCACATGAATGAGATGGTATGCAGAATAAGTGAGTGTACTCCAGTTACGACAGCTGAAACCAGTAATCACCACATTTGTTGATCTGAATAGAGACTCTGGGAGCTCAGCACTCTGAAGTCATATAATTAGGGAGCATTTGTGACAATATGGTCAATAATCAAACACAACTTCTGATTTTGGATTCTTTGATAGAATACTGAGGTCAAGCTATCCGATTTTTTTTCTGTTGTTTCAAATACAAAATCCTTAATTATTTAAAAAAACATTTGTTTGCTGTGTGTATATACAGCCCCCTAAATGCATGCACATGCCCACAAACACACAGAAAATTGAAAGAATTGTTGTGCTGACGATCTTTGTTCTAATCATGTCATTCAGTACCAAGAGACCTGTGTTTTGAAATGAGCTTTATTTTATAGCTTATTTTATAGCTTTACTGACTTATAATAGAAAGGGAAAAGGAAGAAATATCATAACATGTAAAAATGTTTCTGAACTCAGTAGTAACTGTATTGATTTAATTCATATCACTGGGGTACTACTACAACGGCACAAAAAGTGTTGGAAAGTTCAGAGGCATTAATCTTCTTATCTGTGCACTGAAACTCACTCTGAAAAGATAGATGAAGGAGGTCTGATGAATGCTGCTTCATTAGGAGAATTTTAAAATGTAATTTGTCTTCATGAAAATGAGGGACTACACATTTCCAGCTTTTTCCTGGGCCTGCTGAAAATATTTTTAAGCAATAACCTCTGATGCAGAATAGTCTTTATGGTAGGACAGTAATTATTACAGAAGAGAGATATGTCCTGGTCAATCTGTTTATGAATCATAGTAGTGGAAAATTATAGAACTGCAGATTCAAATTTCCTAAATATGATTATGTAATATTAGAAGGAAAAACTTGGTTCTATGTCAGTAGATTATGCAGAAGATTTTCATAGTGCTTAAGGCTAATGGTGCAGGTGATGAGCTAAAACTTGATTAATCCTTGAAATTTTCAGGAATCAAACAGCTTTTTTCCTAATAGAATATTGTATGTTAGAATAACATTCTAATAGAATAATGGATATTCTTGCTATTGCTCATACTTTAAATCCATAGTGCCTTGTATCGACTTAGAGTTTTATGACAGGACTGTGCAGAATGAGGAAGAAAAGAGGAACTATAAAAGCACAGATTTGACCAAATAAAGATGTAGAAATACAGACCAAAATCTTTCTACATAAGTATATCTTGCTTGGATAATGAGGTTTCGAAAAATTCCATTGTCTGCTGATTTTTTGACTCATAATATATAATCCTTAAACACACAGGGGTCTGAAATCAAAGCCCAATAAAGCCAATGGACAGATTCACATTAATTGAAATCTGTATAAGATAAGAATTTATGGCAAGGTTTCAGAGGAAGAGGACTGCAAAATCCTCCTGGACATGATCCTGTGCAATGTGCTTTAAATGACCCTGCTTAGGGGTCATGGAGGATGTTGATCTCTGTAGTTCTCTTCCCACCTGAATCATTCAGTCATTCTGTGATTTGTAAATTTTTCCTCTCCAGCTCTGCTCCAAGACCCACTTTTCTGATATTTAAGCCAGTGTTTAAGGAAGTGTTGAAAAGTGGGTGGGAAGATATTGCAAATATAATTTTTAAATGTTATTCATGGAAATAGAGTATAGTATTGAATTGACAAAAATGATTCCAGGCCTATGCAGAAAGAATCTGAAAACAAGACATAAGCAGCCATGCATAAAAAGTCATAAACCACAGAGGAAATAGCCGACAAGATGATTGGTAGCAAAGTGAACAACATAACAAAGCAAAAAAAAGTTCCCTCTAGAGAAGACAAGATAGATGAAAGAAGCAAGTTACTGTATGTGTGTGAGTGTGTTTAATACAATCTACTAATCGAAAAAATCACAAAAATTATCAGAACATACACTATAATTATGGACTAATATTAGTATCAGACAAGGGAGATCAATGGAATTAGGTATGTATCTACTCCCTTCCTCTGCTGTCCATGAACTTTTCCTAAAACATAGATAAGCCAGATTCCCACAGGTCTGGTGAGGTTCCCACAGGTTAATGATAATTGCACGTACAGAAGCTGATGACCCACCTGTGGAGATGCAGTAAATGGGTACAGGAGATGATCAGAGGGCACATGGATGTCTACTTATAGGGAGAAAGGCAACAGATAGGCCAGGGTAGTAAGACTTACTCAAAGTGAAAACAGAAAGACAGGTGAAGGAAAGATTTCTGCTGTTCTTGACTCCACTATTCTGTTCTGATTTTTAATAGATTTTAATGCAGATTATTTTAATAGATTTTAATGCAGATTATCTAATATGACTCCTTCAGGGCAGGCACATTGCATAGTATCTTCCACCAGGAAAGATGATCTTCCTGTCTGTATTTCTGTTTCAGAAGCTGCAAACACTGCAGCAAGAGTACAAAGTCAGTATAAGCACTCTGTGATGTTTGCTTTGCATCAGATCATTATTTTGTCTCTGTTAGAGACTGTTGCAAAGCTCCAAAAGTTTGAATCTTTGTAAATCCACACCTCTGAACAGACATAACTATTTTATGTGGACAAATATGTGTTCATTGAAGACTTATATGTATTCATTGCTAATTTTAAAAAATATAGGGCAATATTCACAGTAGATCTCTCATCATTTCAAAAGGGTTGGTATTCAAAAGTAAGGCAGCACTGGAAACGTCTCACCTTAAGCGAGTCACCTGAGGATGCTTAAATGAAATATCCGAGGGGGGTATTCTTCTACTCTTGAAATAGGCAGCTAAAATAGATTAAATGAATCATACTCTAGAAGTGACAATTCCCCCTTCTTTACAAAGTAGGCCTAGATAACTTGGTCCCTAGGCAAGAATCTCAAAAGGCATTAAGAAACTGTGCATCCTTAGGGTATCATTTCATTTGAGATTAAGACATATAGGTTGCCACAAGTAAGTGTCAATAAGTACTAGAAATACTCCAGTAAGTGAAATCGGGAAATCTGGAAGCGAGTTGACTCTGACCAAAGAATATAAGAAGGCTGGTTCAACTACTTAAACACAGAAGGATTGCTGAGATGGTCTGAGGTGACTGCAAACTTATATGCAAATCAGATACTTAAATACAAAGGTATGATTGCAGAAATCTCATCAAACCTTAAACCTGAGCCGTTCCAAAGATACTATTAATGACAGTCATGCTCTGAGACACAGCACTGTCCCGATGTCAGAGAATAATGAAGCAGAGCAAATGGCATTCAAAATCATAGCGGGAACAGTGTGTTCCCTGTCTTCATTGTGACAAACTACATCTACAAAGCACACAGAATTCAGAATGCTATCCCAGGAAACATGGCCAAAAGGGCAGAGAACAAGCTGGAGATTCATCTGCCTAAAAATGCTCTTTGGATCTCTTCAGTGGGTTTTTCTTATGCTGCCCTGGACTGGCTGCAGGCACTTCATGGTCTACATATTGCTTACCTTCTGTCCATATGGATGCCCTGTGGGTAGTTTGAGATTGCCTATGGAGAGCTTGTCCTAACATGCCTACTGGCATTAGTGCAGCAGTGTGCTCTACCATATGTGATCCCCCATTCTCAGGAAAGAATCTGAGCTTGCTTCAGGCTTGCTTCAGAGACAGAAGATGGATCTACTCTTTAAAGGCTATCCATAAGTAACCACTTAGTCATAATGGTCTTCTAGTGTTGTTTAAGATATCCCATAGGATCCAAGATAGTCACACAAGGCTGGAACATAAAATCTACAGGTACTCATTCTGGAATGACATCTGGAGGACAATAGTAAACATCAAGGCACTTGAACGAGAACACTAGATAGTTTCAGGAAACTCTCTCACATGACTACAGTATTTAGAAAATATAAAATATCAAGTATAGATGTGTCTTGAAAGACATCCTATCAAGAAAACAAACACATGCTTTGGCATAAAATCTCTACCTGTCTTGTCTTATATGTAAAATAGGGGATCCCCATATATTGTCCATCTCCCTTGAGAGAATCTAACAAGGTCTATATTTTGTGTGTGAATGATATAATAAAACAGTAACTTTAAAGCTTATCTAATCAGTACTCTTAAATATGATTTGAAACTCCTATTCTTGGGTACTTATAAGGCAAAATGAGAAGTCTGGGCAGATCCTAGTTTATCTGAAAAGTGTAGATATAACTACAATTTAATACAGAAAATATATGAACATTGGTATAATTTAATTGAAAAGTAATGTAGCTCTCATAAACCAAGAAATGGCACAGCTGGAGGATTTTAAAAGTGATTTGGAAGCAAAATCCTCTCATTGAATTAGAGAATAAAAATTCAGTTAGGGACCTTGTAGCAAGCAAAGCTGGTAGAGCTTCTATAATTAAGGGCCTGTCAGCATTTCCATTACAAACCAGTGCTTTCTGGGGATTATATTTCATCTAGAAAAGTTTGCTTTGAGGATGAAATTGGGATAAAATGTCTCAGCCTTTGAGCAATATAATGGTAACTATTATAATAAAAAAAATCGGTATTCATTTCATATCAGTTAAGTGTACTGCATGTCTATATTACACATTTTGATATAAAGATACCTGAGCTAACTTTGACACAGGGTGGTATGGCAACATAGTACAGTTCAGGTACAGTTTTAAAGGTAAAATGATTCCATTAAGGTAATCATATGCTACAGCTAGAGCTATCCAGCCCAAATTCTCATCTTGTTTAATTTTCTCAGGTGAATTTTATCACAGAAAAAAAGATTGCAATTAGAATAACCCATCTCTTTTTCTCTTTTAGATTGCTCCGAATTAGTGAAGCGAGAACAAGAACAACAGAGACATAACAACTGTGTCAAAAAAAAAAAAAAAAACACTGTTAACTTTTGTGTAAGGTCAGGATGTTATAAGTAAAAGCTAAGGATTCTCAAGCAATTCCAGATGTAAAAAGTAACATTTTGCAGTCACAAATTGCAGTCTGCAGTTGCAGTCACTGTTATGAAGCTGACTGAAATATAAATAATTAAGTAAATAAGAATGGGCCAAACACATTAGGAAAATCTAGATGCTGAAAACAAGAAATTTCTACTGATGATTTAAGTAGAGAGATGGGAAGATGTATGTGAGAACTTCACATTCACTGTTCAAGACAGGGTGGCCGGCTGCAGATGCATCGCACAACAGTCAGAAGGGGAAAAACTCTTTTGCAAGTTTTTTTGTTCTAGGATCCTACAGTTCTACACATAAGTAAATAGCTTTATCACTGTACTCAGTTTGTTTAACTGAGATGGAAGAAAATATTTTCTCGGGGTAACTAACTCATTCATTCTCTGCTAGGTTGTCCACATTAATTTTTCATACATTTTCCAGCAGCTATCTTCACTTCATGAGTTACCTGTGAAATATTGATAGCTAATTGTTACCATTTTTCCCATATGGAAAAAGAGATGCTTAATCAAGATTGGCACAATTACATAGTGAATTTCATTTGAAAAAATAACATCCCACAATTTCAAACCAAATAATAGAATTAAAGAGATTACAGTCCTCTGGGGCCTTTATAATCTTTCTGAGGTCGAGAAAAATCCAGACCATATCACCCCTGAGATGATCTTAGGTTAGACTTCAGTTCTCATCAGCCTTACATCTATGAATCCCAACATTTATTTTTTTCATCCATGAGTGATATCAAGTTCTTGGCTTTGCTCAAGGTTTCCATGAAATGCATAGCCTTCCCTGGAAACAAATCTTCAATTTTTGCTAGAGTGGTACAGCAGCATTGCAATGGAGCTTCACTCCCCTTGCTTTTTAAGAAGGTCTTGCAAAGGATTTTTTCATGGCAGAAGTGCTTGTTAAGGGCCTATATCTGGCTTCAGAGAATGGCCTGAATTAAAAAAGAAAAAAAAAATCAATGTTCTTCCCACTGTAAGAAAGTACTAACCTTTTCTTGCTAACCTTTCTCTATTTTGAAGGTTACTGCCTAGATAAAATGGTTTGCAAGGGAGTGAAGCTGGATTCCTCAATGACCTCTTGGAAAGAACATGCACTACACATAGAATAATTACTTAGGTTTAAAGGTAAATTTCAGAGAAGTCAGGTTTCCAGCCATGGATCAATGCTATGATTTGACACTTTCTGCCTTTCCCATATATTTTTCACATGGAAAATAAAAACATGATTTACTATTTGATTCAGCAAAGAATTATGCTTTTGGAAGTTGAGCTAAGATGGGGGTAGTTTTGATCTCTGGTCTCACAATGGTATAAGTAACAGAAACATAAATTTGCTCTCCTTCAAGTTTTTTATTTATTTCTATAAAATAGACCAACTTCCACAGGGAAAAGGAAATGTGCCATCTACTTATGTGCATTCCTGCTGTTGTACATTGTGCCTAGCTGACAGAGACGTAAAAAGGGAAGAGTTGTCATCTTCCTGCAGAAAAGAACGTAGTATTTAGCACATTCTGAATGATGCTGTAAGTTTGAAGATAATTTACAAAAAACTGTTTTGAATCTCAATGTGGTTAATTTCCTCTGATTAGCCCCAGAAATTCCTTAGTACATTGATTTTATTTTTCTCTGCCTGGAAATGAAAATTTTTTTCTATCATCTATGGAGAGAGTGAGTGTGGTTAATACATATGGTTGTGACTGTTCCTCTGAGACAAGAAACTCAGAGTCAGGTGATACATTTGGTAGAGGATGGAGAGGCACAAAGAGGCACAAAGACGTACCAGGTTCCAAAAGCTGTAAGACCATGAAGAAATTCATAAGATAAAAAGATTCTGGGGTTTTAACAAACAGAACAATTTAGCATGGAAGCACTTATCAGGGAGGAGTCTAGATTTTTCATCACTAGAAATTTCATTATCAGTAGTGATTGTGTTCCTATGAAATATGTTATACTTCAAACATGCACTAATTTGCCATCCTTATAATATCCTGTATCATACAGAAGTGCAAATTAGACAATCTCTTCTAGTTCTATACTCTGAATCTGTGAAGACAGCTCTTTCTATTAACTGGAAAAGTAGAAAGGAAGCTTTTGTCAATAGTAGTGGTGATGTATGAAAGTAGACTTTAAAATAAGGATGAATGTGAGAATTCATATACTTCTCTTCTGCAGTAACTATAAGTAAGACCACTCTCATGCCTTCTCTGTGGCTTGGTGCATCTATAATTTACTCATCATGTTATTTTCTTGCTAAAGACAATACACATTCATCACCACTGACTATCTGTAGAAAAGAAAGAGTCCATAGTTTTTTCCAGCATCTCAGAAACTCTTCCAGCCCTATCCTAAATGAATTTATTTGTAGAAAAGTATGAAGGATAGAGAAGAATATTATTGAAAAGTGTGGAAAGAAAGTGACAATGAAAATTTACTTTGCTACACTGTGTATAAATATATCAAGCCAAAGGAAAAATGATAAGGGAGTTAAGGTTTACTTGGGGGCAGGAGGAGAAAATAAAGGAGAAAGAAAAGAGGAACAAATAGAAAAAAAACAACAACTTTGATTTGATAATAAAGTAATACAGGATTTTCTAGTCTGCATAGGCCCATGGCAAACTGCCTGATTATGAAATAAACGGAAAATTTACATATATCTATCATAATTTCTGTGAACTATGTGGTGGAATCACCAGACTTGCAGTTTCCCAGTTACTGAAGTGACAAGCATTTAGCTGAATAGTTAAATTAAAAGACTCCTTGATGCAACAGATACTTAATCTTCAAGATATCACTGAGATTTTTGCTTTCCTTTATAAAATTCAGTGCAGTAATATCCTAGATTACAATTACCTAGAGATATACCCAGAATTTTATAAATGATGTTTTCAATATACTTTTATTCACCACAGAGCAGAAACAAATATTTAAAGAACCTATGCCAGAAAGAAATAGAATATATGACTAGAAGGGCTAAAATAAGTCCTAAGCCTGGCTTAGTATAGTATGGACTTGATGACATTAGTGAAGAATCAGCAGTCCTTGTGAAGAATATTGTTGAGTATAAATTATTCTGAGAATTATAGCTAGACATAAATACTTATTTTCTCCAGTTCAGTACATACCCATTGACACACTGTGTTCTAAGACAATGCTGGAAAGAAATTTTCCTATGAAATTACTTTTTATGGAAAATCTGGAGAAAAAAAAATACTACATGGTTTGAGCTGTGTTCAGTTTAAACAGGTGTGAACTTAGAAAAGGCAATGACATAAGATATAATCATATGTGACATGATTAAGTAATTGTAGGTAACATCATCTAGTGATGCTTTAAAAGGATATTAAACAGTGGTTTTAGATTCTAGCTAAAATATTTTAAAATTGATCTCCAAACTGTCTATTTTTTACCTTTCCTCCCACTTCCTTTTATCCTCCCTAAAGCAGAGGTTTTCATAGCTAGTTTCAGAAGCAATGGCTGTTTTGCCTGTGTTCATGACTACTTGCTATTAGAAAAGAAAATAATTAGTTTTAAGTGCATGGCTTGAATACTCCTACAGTCAAGACTTTGAGCACTTCTATCCTCTCCTTCCACTTAATTCTGTTGGATGTATGCACAGCAGGGACTGTCCCTAGCATTTGATTTTAGGACAAAAAAATCCAGATTAGTTGGCACAGGGGAAGCAAAATGTTGCTCCTCTGATTGTCTGAACGGCACAATTGATGCATGCTCCCCCTCTGTGTGTATGTCTGTGGCTCCTCACTCCCTAAAGCACATATTTTTTCTTCACAGAGAAATAACTGTTTTCTTCTCTGTGAGCAGAAAAGGCGAGAGAGGAGGAAGGTTACACTTCAGGGGAGAAAAAAAGACTCTTCTCAAACTTGAATTAGTTTTGCAAAAGCAGTAGAAAGTAATTCATAATGGTGCACTATTAAATTAGCTCATTTCTGAAAGTAACTGCTGGAGATGGAGGAGAGCAGTGTGCTGTTATTGCAAAAGGCGGAATGGACCCACTCTATGTGGGGCATACAAAGCATTATCTTTATTAAATATTGATTTTAAAATCTTTAAGTCACTAAAAGCTTGGGGACATTGATTAAATTACTTGTTAATCTAGAATAAACTGGTTCTGCTGTAAACAGAGTCAACTGAAATAATCTCAAGAGGTTTCTTTATGTTATGGGTAAATAAAAAAGCAACTTACTCTTAGGCTTAGATGCTGACAAGGGCTCTGGAAATGGTAAACATACCATATTTGTATAAATTCTACTCTCACATGAATTGTCATCTGAGTTTATCTCACAAATTAAGATAATTTATGCCAATCTTGCTTTATCTCTCTGAGTAAGGTAAAATAGTTTTCAGCAAATACATACTGTGTCCCTGGAAATTAAACAAAACTGTCATTGTTTTCAGTAAAACACCCTGAAACAAGTTCTAGCTCATTTAATTGCTCATAATATATTTTGGAACAAGTTTTGGAGCACGGTATTCATTACGTTTTGGTGAAACCAAGCAAGATGTGACAGAAGGTATTACAGTCAGGTGTGATCTTTAAGGACTATCAGATTATTCCAATACTGTTGGAATAGTGAACTTAACAGTTAATGGACTTAACAATATTAGCTTAACAGTGCTAGGGGATGTCTACCTCACGAGTAGGATCAGATTTTGGATGCCACAACAGGTGAAATGAGGATGAGCTTCAGAGAGCCACCAAGCACAGATTCTGCTCAGTGCGTAACTCATGTTAGAGATGAAGACCCCAAGAAGATGTGCTACGTGCTCTGTAACTGAACTCCTTCACTAAACTTCTGTTTGTAGCATTTCACTTATATTGTCTGAGGCAGTTGGCTATTCAGCAGTCTAACTTCCAAAAATCCCTCTATGTGTAAGTAAGTTTTCCCATGTATAGGAAACTTGATTTCTGGTCTTGAGTCTGAGAATTTTACTGGGAAGCCATTGGATCTAACTGCTGTTTGGCACTATTGAGCTGAGCAATGCACTATATAGAGGTCTTAGGGGCTCAATCTAAAATGTTTGCCTTGGGGAGCTGCACCACTTAGTAAAGCCAATTGGAGTAGGTTGTTTTGTGGTACAGAAGCTCACTTTACATCACCATGATCTGTTGTAACTAGTAAACTGAGAAAAATCAATGTCTTAGACTCCTTAGCTCTGAGGGATTGCTAAGCCGCATTGCTGCTTGGAGTCAAACAAACCAGGAAAATGGAAAAGCAACAAAAGAGAAGGCTGAGGAAAGATCACGGTTACTGTGCTACCCAAGGATGATCGCTTGGAATCCTGTCTCTGAGGACAACAAATCTCTTACCAATGCTTTTTATACTCCTTGTAAATCAATTTGTTTCTCTAGCTGCCTAAGTTCAACACTGAAGAATCATTTATGTTTTAAAAGCTCCTAACTCCCTGAATACCTAACATCTCTGGATGCCTAAATCCCTATGGCTAATCAGTTTCCACTTACTAACAGTCAATGCTGTTTGGAAACTTCTTCCTTTTCAATGGACAAACAGAAAAATTACTAGACGAAAACCTAGCACTTTTTAAATCAAAATACTGCCACAGTGCATATGAACTATACTATGCATGCCATTTGTCATATAGAATCTTTACTGAGGAAAGCTTCTCTGCTTTCCACGAGCTTTTATCTTCTGAAATTACCAGAAGTAAATATTTTGCACCTGACAATAATCTATAACGTGAGATACAATGTAGCTGAGGTCCTAAGGAATTGGGTGCTAAATTTAGGAGAACTGTAGAAAAATCTTGATTAACTAATACCCCTTATTAAGTTTGGGGAATTTCAAAGGTTTCTTGAATAAAACTTCTATGGACTCATAAAACTGTGCTATCTGGCATGCTCACTGCCACAGTTGTCTTGTCTGATCCAGAATCCCAATAAAGGTACCAAAAGACATTTTGACAACACCAAGTTCAGCTTAAAAAGCGCAGGCAGTGGTGGTTTACATTTTGTGATTACAAAAAAAAAAATTAGTCAGAAGACAGGAAATTGAAATATGAACCTAAAGTTCCACCTACATGTCTAGGACGTTCTAACTGCTCATGGTGTTAAGTATCCTACGTGAAGGACGTGTTCCAGTTTCTATGGCAGTTGACTATGTTGCATCCATGTACGCATGACTACAGAAGGAATAAAGACTTGGGGTGATGATACCAGTAAATCTTGTTGGATAATCTTCTAAAACATACACTCTAGTAAATTGTGAAGTCATAAACTATTATCAACAGTGAAATCTATGGATTTTTTTTTAATCTAGAAGGTGATATTTATCTTTATTAAAATATCTATGAAGCCATTGACTCCAAAGTAAAGCACAAGCTCATTGCTTAGCTCTACCAAAGTCAAAGGCATTAAGATCATCCCCTGTAAAACTATATATTATTGTTATTTCTTCCCATTACGTGATATCTCAATGGGAACATAACTGCTAATGTATCTGTAACTTAGACTGTCATAAGTGAATTCAGAATTTTATCACCTTCTCCAATATTGAAAGTGTTCCCATCAAGGTTGCTTTCTGACATGTCTATATTCATTGTGACTATATTCAGTGCTTGCATAACTGCAGAGATAACCTATCATGAGATTTTAGTGCACTGCAAATAATTGGATTTATGCTTATATTTTCCGTGTCCCACAGTTTCTTCAGTTCCTGACAGATCCCATTTGCCATTTTTCATTTCATTTTTTAATTAAATGAATTATAAAACAGCAAAGTCTATAGTACAGCACTTCCCGCCCCTTTTTAAGCCCCATATTTGATGCTCTTCATTGCATTTCATGAACATTAAAGATTTTCAAAATCTAGAAATAGTCTTGTATCTTTCTCTGCTAGTTTGTTTCATTTGCTATGGTATGTTTTTTATTCTATGTGGAGCCTGTAATTCTCTCAGTAAATCTGACTTATGACTGTCATTCTGCATTTTATGTTCACCTCTGATCAAGCTAGCGCATTCATTTACACACAATTAATGGTCTTTAGGTTCTTGGCACATATAATGCATTCTGGATTTACACTTATTTTGCTAACTCTCTTGCCTTTGTATTATTTTTTTATGAGTCAATTACTTCTACATATCCATAATTAAATTATATAGGTGCAGCTCTGTTACTGATTGAGATATGTATAATTAGATATTGTTGTCTATAACTTAGTTTGGGTTAATTCAAATGCTTACAACTTCCCCCCCCTCCAAACTAACAAACAAATAAGCAAAAAATGTTCTGGTCATTAAGAGTGCCTCTCATTGCTCAGGATGTGCACACAGGACAGCTAGATATGGTACTGAGTTATGGCAGTGCCCTGGCCTTTCTGCAATGGCAGCTGGAGGCCGGATGGAGTGTATGCTTAGAGTACAAATAGTGTTGGATCCTGAACTTAGACATCTACTGCACTAGTTAACACCTAAATCTGTTCTTAATTTCTTTTCTGAGATCTCTGTAAGTCTCCTCTCCATTTATTTCCAACTATAAATCTCACACTGTTGTCTTTACAGTGACTTTCTCTCAGTAGCATTTCATTTGTCTTTTAGTGTTTGAACTTTATCTAAGATGCAGTCAGTCCATTTTCTGTCTCTTCAAGACTTGTCTGTCATGAGAAAAATCTGTTCTAGGATATTCTAGTTGATTTTCAGCCTGTTATTCTGTGTCTCTATGACCGTAAAGCCTGTACCATCTGAATTCATGGCTAGCACCTTGGAAAGTGCTAAATTTAGTTTGGCTTTTCTCCTCAGCTACCTTCATTCCTCTTTGTGCAATGTGCTGTAGCCACAAAATGCTCTGCACCTCTGACGGCACCTTCACTGATTTAGTCATACTTTTTTTTTTTTTTTTTTTTTTTAATGAACTCCTCCTCACACAGGAGTTTGCTATTTGTCCAGACCAGAATGACTTTATTGTGGTTTTATGTCTTCATCAATATATTAAATACTTTTAAATATTTATAGTATAACTTCCTACAATCTTCCTAGTGAACTGTTTCCCATAGAGCATTTTCTTTCCTGTCTTGTCTTGTCTTTTTTTTTTCATAAGCATTTGCTGTGCAGAGATAGTTCCACTTGCATTTGTTGTAGAGGAGCCAAGGGTGCAAGATTGTCAAATGCTTTAACCGCTGGATTGTGACCAGATTGTAAGTCTTCCTCATAGTTTCTACACACTTAAATTTTAAAGCATTTTCTAATCTGTGATTTGCATCACCCGTTAATTAACTGCTCTCTGCTTTCACATTTTAAGTTTTAATTCATTTCAATTAAAGGAATATACCTTGCCTTCCTTCCCTGTGATTCCTGTTCAAAAGTGAATTACCATATTTTTTCATCCCTCTATTTTGCTTCTAGAATGAACTTTTGTCTTTTTAAAATATTTTTATGCTTTTAGTGTATAATTTTATTTTTAATATTGCATATTAACTCAACAGTTTCTGCTCTAATTCTTCCTCAACTCTCACAAAGTATAAGTTTTAAACTTCCCCAACTAAATGCCCTCATTTTGATCTACTTTTTAAATTCAGTTGTCTTATCCACTGACTTACCTTGTAACTATATTAAACAGTGGATCTTCTGACTAATTTGGGTCACTCTGTTATGTCTTTTCTTCTAATAGAAAAAATATTTTATTCTCCCTTAAGATTTTAGTTATCTCTTTTCACCATAAAATAAATTTTGCAGACTCCTTATGTCTTTAATGGTTATTCCTCCAAGGTATTATTAACATTTTCTGTGACTTGCTTAGGCTTCCTCCTATTCACACTTGTTCAAGGACATCAATGGCAACTCTTCCCCAGTTTGCTCAGCCTAAACAAAATTTCCTCTTTAATACTATTTATAGCACTTTCCTTCTGTTTTCAGATTCTTTCATGTGGTGTTTTTAATCAACATTACTTTTGGAGAAAATGTTTCCTTATGGTATTGCCAGGGCTCAACCCAACGGGGACACATCACTTCCTCAGTCTCTATGAATCATTTTTCTTTTACTTTTTTTTTAATGATTTTTCCCTAACTTGGGTTTGAGAAGTATGGCATATTTCATAAGATCTTAGACTTTTTAATCTTAGAGTGTTTAATACCACCACTCTTAGTATTCTCCAATTATAGGACACTTGCAAGCTGCATTTCCCAACAATTCACTTTTTTTTCAGTATAATATATATGCCAATGTTCATGACTAATTTTGCAGTCTTTGTCCCCCAAAACCCCAGAATCTAAAGTATACTTAGAGAATAAAGAGGTTTACCACTTATAAGAAGCATGTTAAATGGTTTATATTGTGTCAGTAGTTCCTGGAGAGCACTAGTGTCTTGTCCTTCTTGTGCTTTTGATATGCTATGTACAGAAGACTGAGTCCTTTCTGGTGATTCACCCGAACATCTATTTAACTGTTAAATTTAATGGTCTTATTCCTTTTCACTGATTAATTCACATGGATGACTAATATTTGGTTGGATTAATTTATATATATATATATTTTTTTTTAAATACAATGATGACTGGAACTTTTATTCAGGATTGCTGAGCTTCACACGGTCTGATATGCTTATCTGCTTCACCAAATTTTATGATTCAGAGGCCCCAAATTCATTAGTGATTGTTAAGATTTTGGAATTACAATATCAACACCCATGTTATTCCAAAAGCATAGTATGCTACTGATTGAGCTATAAGAAGCTCTCTGCTAGCCAGTAAAAATGAGCATATAGCATAAACTTAAAATTTTCTAATTCATACACCAGAAAGGAAGAGGTAGTGTCTGCTTGCCTCAGGCTATGATTGGACAACATGTCATACACAAGCATTTCATGGCTTTGTGCTGGGTTCCTAAACTGCTGAATTAGACTGTAATTGCAGATATTTGAGAGAAAGAGCCTCAATGGTTTAAAAAATGACCTAATTTATGTGACATCTGCAGCTGTACAAGCTGTTGTCCAGGTAGTTGCTAGAACAATTTAGCCTGTAATACTGGCTGCTACATAGACTCAAGAGAGAGATCTTCTCTAAAACTCTGGTTCCCTATCTGCACTACTTAGTGCTGACAGAGCAGTAAGTTCTTAATTAGAGTGTAAATTATGTGCCGTAGAAATTATGGACCAGATTCTCAGCTAGTACAAATCAGTATAATGCCATTGACATCAACAAGGCAGTGTTAATTTCTTGAGTGGTCAAGTCCTACCATTTTATTGACAGTCATCCCGTTTTTTGATGCTTTTCTTAAAATCTTGGCTATGGGAAATGTGTTTAGATGAGAATCTCAACCTATTTTTAAAATCTGTTTCTAGACTTTTTAAAAAAAGTAGAGCTTGACTTCAGTGAATTACTGAGGCTTAGAATCCACAGGATTCACACATATTGCTCATTTCTGAAAATCCTCAGATATTTATGCCACTCTCTTAATTTCATTGAGCAAGGCCAGAAAGGGGTGTAGGATTCTGAAGAAGGTCTAAATATTTGGATGTGGTGATGATATCAGAGAATTTGGCTCAGTATTGGTTTTGACATATTTTTGTTGGATACCTAACAGACTTTGAGGAAATCTGGTTTTCATTTAATAGCAGGAGTAACACTCCTGCTGCTCTTAACGCTATTCCTATTGCTAGTGGTACAAATGCTTTTTCTGTTACTACTTTACCAGT
Source organism: Rhynchotus rufescens (assembly GCA_032273925.1). Lineage (NCBI taxonomy): Eukaryota > Metazoa > Chordata > Aves > Tinamiformes > Tinamidae > Rhynchotus > Rhynchotus rufescens. The sequence continues at coordinate 4,557 of JAVCKT010037612.1, read as the reverse complement.
GATATTTTTGTGAAGGAGGAAGCAGCTTTTATCTGTTTAAAAAGAAACCTTGCAGCTAAGTGGGAAAGATAGTCTATCTATCTCACTCACAAACCATCAGAACCTGGATATGCTTCCCTCCGCCTTCCTTCCTGAAGTGTGAGGTTGGTATGCGAGTAACACACTTTGTAATATCATCTTTGAGGAATGACTGGAGGGTGAGGGAATAGGTGTCTATTCTGTGTCTTCCTAAATAAGGGTAAGTATGAGAGGGAACTTTTTTTTCACTAGAATTTTATAAATAGAGAAAGAAATTGCTGGCTACTACATTTTTTTTTTCTGAAAAATTTCTTTTAAAGAAGAAATATAACATTATTAAAATGTTTTCTTAAATGGAGAGATAAGGAAATGGAACATGACAATTATGTTAAATCAAGTTGCATTTTAAACTGTTTTGTGTTTCTCACAGGAGAGACAAGGTTTTACAGTGACTTCTGTAAATGGGGATTCTGAAATAGAAGACTTTTTAAAACTGTCATGCTTAAAATACCTACAACAGAATGCCAAGAAGAAGATAAAAGATCAGCTCTGATATTCCCACTTTGGCTCTCAGGAAGAGGTCTGCAAAGTACCCTTCAATCTTTTAGAAATCTTTGAAAAACAAAGCTAAAAGCTGAAAGCTTTTCCAAATTTGGTAACATGAAATAGCTTTTCAGTTGATCTAAAATACTCCTGAAAAAAATGTCCACTTTCATCATGAATACGTGGTTGAACTGTCCTGAAAATCCATAAAGTTGTAAATAGAGACCATTGTTAGTAGAAAAAGAATGCATAATAATTAGTCAACAGTCTTCCATACAAATATAACTACATAGAAAGGATTTTTTTTTCTGGTCAGTGTGTTCTAGAAATGCATAGAAGTAGCCAGAACTAATAAACAAAATCAGAACTACTATTTTAGTAGTAAACTCTTCTAGAATAATGCAATAACTTAACTAGAGCAATGGTGAAATATTTTTACCCCCAAAATTGATTGACTCTATCAAAATCTCATGACAGATGTTAGAAATATTTCCACTAAATTCTTCTGATGTTTAGTGAACTGTATTTTATCTTTATATTAGTGTATTACCTAAAGGTCAAGACTGAGTAACAAAATATTAGCTACAAAAGAAATATTTCCTTGGGAGTTTACTATTGCAAATAGACAAGACAGAGAAATATGGTTAAAAGAGAAAAAGACAAGCTTTTTTTTCTCCATTACACAGACGATGACAATAAGCCCTACCCTTACAAGCACTAAGCTTTTGTTGGTTTCGGAGGAGTTAAGGATTTAAAAATATTAGATGTTCTGGATTCACATTGAACTTGACAAAATGAAACATTTGGTGCTCGGTGACAATGCTAGGGCAGGCCAGACATTACAGACAGAACTTGAATAAAAATAATGACTTAATTTGATGGCATTCTGGTTATTTCTGACTTTTAATTATTAATGTGAGAAAAATTGCATCCTTTGGAAAGTTCAAGGAACAGACACTGTAACACTTTGGATCCTCATAATATAAGCTTTTTAGTGTTTTCTGATCCAATAAGTCAATTGCTATAAGGAGCACCAGATGAAGTAAATAATCCAACACCAAATGTATATACTGAATACTTAAACATCTTTTTTTTGTGTATGAATGCTACTCTACAGTTTAAAATGAAATTGTATAAAACATATATTAAATAAGTTAAAATAATACCACAATAAGTAAGAACCAAATTCAAGCCATATTATATATAATTTACAATAAATGAAATATTACATTTAAGAATTATATAGATATTAATATTTAATTTACCTCTAGCTAGAAAATAAGAGAAAAGTTGGAATTAACAAAGTCATATTATTTTGATTTATTGGCTCACTGAGTTTATTCATTATTTGTGAATGATTATATTTTGCTGCTATATAGGTCTAATTAATTGTTAGGATGCTAAAAAGGTTTTTGTATGAAAAATTTTATCATTCTGTGTCACAAGAAATGAATTAGAAAATAAAATATTGTTACTTTTTATTATCTCAGGGTTAACTTTGATGAAAACATCATTGCCTTTTTGTTTTTCTTCATTTCTAGAATGGTAACACATTTTCGTCAGCCAAAGATTTGCATCTGTCACTTTTTTATGTCCTAGCTGTTAGGGATTTCAAGGCAGCAAGAAGGATCTTCCTTTTGCAATAAAAAGTAAGACTTTTCCATTTGAAAGAGTGAGTCTCACAACCATTAATATCATCAAGTCTATGTCACAGTGCTGACAATGTCTGCTTGATTTGCTGGATGAGACTGATACATACATACATCACTGCTTTTGCTTTTGGTAATAAGTTAAAGATGTGGACAAGACAGACCTTGAAAACAAAGGAAGAGTGGCAGAAGGAGGCCCAGCAGAAATATCTGCACACAAATACGGAAGTGTTGAGTGTTCTTACTTGAGGACTGGAGCAGAGTAAATTCATAGAATCACAGAATCACAGAATCACAGAATGATTAGGTTGGAAGAGACCTCTAGAGATCATCTAGTCCAACTCCCCTGCTCCAGCAAGGACACCTAGAGCATGTGGCACAGGGTTTTGAAGACCTCCAGACCTCCAGAGAAGGAGATTCCACAACCTCCCTGGCCAGCCTGTTCCAGGGCTCTGTCACTCTCACAGTGAAGAAGTTCTTTCTCACATGCAGATGGAACTTCCTGTGTTTCAGTTTGTACCCATTTCCCCTTGTCCTATCACTAGCCACCACTGAGAAGATCTTGGCCCCTTTCTCCCTACATTCCCTCTTCATGAACTTATACATATTAATCAGATTCCCTCTCAGTCTTCTCTTCTTCAGAGAAAACAGGCCCAACTCAGTCTCTCCCTGTACAAGAGATGCTCCATCCCCTCAGTCATCTTGGTTGTCCTCCGCTGGAGCCTCTCTAGAAGCTCCATGTCCCTCATACTGTGGAGCCCAGAACTGCACTCCAATTCCATTGCTGTCTTCCAAACGCGCAACTTCTGGATGAAACAACTAATCGTGGAAAACATTTCCAGACATATGAAGGACAATATGGTGATTTGGATTAGTTGCATGGATTTACTAAGGTGAAATCATGCTTGACCAAACTGATAGCCTTCTATGATAACAGTCCTGCTGGGTGAGGGGAGGGCTGTTTGATGTTGTCAGATATTGTTGGGAAATAACTTTAAAAAGTCAATAATCTTGACCTGCAGGATGACTTCTCATCTTGACCTTCGATTTGCCTGATTTCCTTGAACTTGTGAGGTGATCACTGGAGTATCTGACTGGTGTGTCTGGTGTTACCATCACAAGACCCAGCCCTGAGCTGTAGGTTGACTATCTGACTTGACCTCAGACCAAACTCGCCACAAAGAATTTGTCTGTTGATCTGAACTCTGGATCAAACCTGATCACCATCTCCAATTCTGCCTTTTTCACCTGGCTTGAGGGCTGTGGGACTAGGCCTCTTTTCAGATGGTCCCTGTATTGTCATTAGGTCCTGCTTCCTCAGCCTATAGGGAGGAGCCAGCCCTTGCTTTGCCCTGACATTGTCTCCCATAACATTCTCATAGTAAAAGTGATGAAGTACAGACTAGTTTAGTGGACAGGGAGATGGACAAAAAACTATCTGAGCTACCAGGCTCAATGGAGCATGGAGTTCTGATGAAGGCCAAACTCTAGTGGTGTCCTGCATGCATCAATACTACAGCAAATGCAGTTCCATACCTTCATTAATAAACCAGGTGATAGGACAGAGTACATGTTCAGTAAGTTTGCAGACAGTTTAAAACTGGAAGGCCTGGCTGCCAGACCAGAAGTCTCTGTGGTCCTTCAGAGAGAACTTTGGCAGTTTGGAGAAATGAACCAACAGGAATTTAATTAAGTTTAGCAAATGGAAATGCAAAGTTCTGCATCTGGGAAAAAATAACTTTATGTGCCAGTACACACTGGAGACTAACCAGTTGGAAAAAAAAACTTTGCAAAGAACTAGGTCCTGGTAGTTAACAAATTGAACCTGGGCCAGCAATGCACCCTTGTGGCAAAGAAGGTCAACTATATCCTTGGCTTCATTACAAAGAGCATTGCCAATAGATCAAGGGAGGTGATTCTGCCCTTGTCAAAAAATGTTGCAGTTTGAAAGCCGTGGTGGTGTGGGAGGAAAGGAGATATCAAATTAGTATTGAATTCACAAACAGTCTATGGACCGTAGGTTCGATCACCTTCCTAGAAGCGAATTGTGAATCCAATACTGCCAGAATTGAGCTTATAGTTGCTTACGCTATTTGGGAACTCAGTCTGCCAACTGTAGGTCCCATCGCCTCCCCTCAAACAAGTAGTCGAGTTCACAAACAGTATGATTTATTCAAATGCAACATTTACAAAGCCGGTTTTGGATGTCAGTACAGGAAATTCTCTACTACAGCGTGGGGTTTTTTAGCTAGGTCTGGTGTACAAATGTGCAATCATAGAATCATAGAATCATAGAATGCCCAAGGTTGGAAGGGACCTCAGAGGTCATCGAGTCCAACCCCCCTGC
>JAVCKT010037608.1:0-24992 GCA_032273925.1 Rhynchotus rufescens | reverse complement strand
GTTTCTGTGCCCAGCCCATCTTCCACGGGCTTAGCACATAACCATAGCGCAGCACAGCGCCAAAAAGCCACCGTGACACCCGCCACCCAACACTGCAGGCAAACCCAGCCCCTCAGGCCCCGAGCTCCCGCCGCTCTGATTTTGCAACCAAGCACCTCGACCATCTCGTGGTGGTTCCATCAGGTTACACTAAATGCAGGGTTTCATGAAACCGAAAGCTCAATGGGAACCTCAACTACCTGCCATCTTGCTTTTTTTTTTTTTTTTTAAGTAGTACTATTTCTCCAAGTATAAAAACAAAATATTTGTGTATAGTTCTTTCAAACGGAATATTCTATATTATCCAGAAAAGAAATGCTGAAATTGAACTTCTCCTTATTGTAAAATTCAAATCTAAATGTAAGACATGTATAGATTAAATTAAACTATGGAAAAAAGAGTTTGGAGAAATCCGCATGTTCTGTAGAAAGAGGTTCCACAGATTAAAAATCATTATCTAATTAAATAATACATAGGAAAAGCACTAGGGATATCATTTCTCTCCCTTTTTTTAAGAAAATCCTTTTTGTTGAGCTGACTGCCCAATTTGAGGATTGTCAGAAAGATGCATTAATAATAAATAAGTAAGTAAAATCATTTATAATCAACTCCAACAGATTCTTTTAACTCTCTTCTTTATTAGTTTGGCTATGCTTTTGCTCATTCTTCCTTATGTTTTGTAAATATACATAGACATAGAAACAGAGGGAAAGAATGGGCAAGACTATACTGTTCAATGAAAAAAATATATTAAAAAATATAACTGGTGAAATATCTCTTTATGCCAGCTCTAGCAAAAAGCTGCTACAAACGCAATCTTTATTTATACCCATTCAGAAGCAATAAAATGTCAAAGACTTTGGGATGAAGCCGATTTCCCTCTTTTGTATGTGCACAACTTTTGATTATAGGCTTGCTCTTGATTGATGAACTATTGCATGGAGTTCTGAAAATCACTTTGAAAAAAAACATGGTGTATTTGAGCCCTGTGTTTTTCTAAAACCACAGTTATACAACTTCCACTGATTTTAAAGAGAGGATCAGGACCTCTTTATTTTCTCTAGAGAGTTCTCAAAAGTCCTTTGCCAGGAAGAATAGAAATATACATCTCATTAATTTGTGGATTCATGGGTCATTTTTTTCTCCACAGCGGATAAATCAAATGCAGTTTGTTAAAATGGACGGATCCTTAACCATTGTTAACTTATGTTCAACATGCTAATTTATCTGAAAGTTTCATTACAACAGTGAATGAGAAAAACAAATTAAAAAGACAAATTGAAATAAAATTCTCCAAGGAGGTGCTCAATATTTGTAGCATGTTTATGAAGAAAGTTTAAGGCAAATTTCATTGCCTTTCACGAATCACTGAAGTGTTTAAACAAGTGCTCTCATATAGTAGGTGCAGATACGTAACTAGTTTCATGTATGTTATTGGGAATCATGGGCATTTGGAAAAATAGGTATGCTCTTTTTTTTTCTTTCTAAAGGAATAATAAGTAAAAAGTCTGAGTCTAACTTCTGGGACTGGGAAAATCCCATGCTATGCATCAGTAAATTCCATACCAGCTTTCCTGCTATTTTTCCTGTTCTTTGACTGTTCTTCCTTTTCCACTATTTGTTTTCCTCCATCAATTTTTCACAAAACTAAAAAGACACCATAACAACAAAACAGACATCTAGGTTCCCCATGCATGCCATGCCGATTGATGGGACACTTTTCAGTTCATGGGATATATTTCACTAGCTAAGTATTTAACTTGTACTACAAAAACACTTAACTGGTGACAGTTAAGTGACTTCAACTGGTGACTTCCAGAGTAAAATGAGATTTCAGACTTGGTAAAGGATTACTTCAAGGTAAACATGTAATTAGAATTAAAATTGCTTTAATAAAAGTATGCAGTCTTCGGTAATAAATACCATGTAAATTTCAAAGTTTTTTCAGAAAAGGCATTTTTATCATCAGATAGGGAAACAGAACAAGACAGATTAAGCAAAATTCCTAAAATAACCCAATCTGTGACTGAGAAAGGACAGAGCAGGATCTTCTGACCTTCTGTCAGTGCATTTAGCCTTTAAACATACTGCTTTCTTTACACGCAATATGAATATAAAATCCAATATAACTGGCATTAACTACAGGGTTTATCATGTACCGCTCATTGTTTTTAATAGTTTGCTGTAATAATTCCTGGACAATTGGAATCTTTCCCACTCCAAGCTCTGCTGCAGAACGTTCCAAAAGGAAGACGGGATTATAGAGTGCTGTTTTGTACTTCAAAGCAGTTTTGCAAAGCCAAGTGTTTTGCAAGCACTACCAGTCTTTCCATGCGGCAGCATGAATTACACTTTTCCACCTTTTTTTTTTTCCCCTCCCCACCTCCTTTGGCATTTAAGCGCAGAAAAGAAAGTGTTTCAGAGTTGCAAGTGTCACTCTCAGACATCTGAGGATCCGGTTGCCCGCAGAGGCCATTTAAAAACATTAGCGTTGTCCTGGGAAAAGCAGCCTTTGGACATACTCTCATCCATAACAAAAGAGATTCCAAATAATAATAAGTGTGAGAATATATTGTTTCGCTTTGACCACTGGTGTAGGAAACCTGAGTGTATCATAAAGTCTCACGAAGAGAAGCAGCACGTAGAGGCAAATAATGGGAAAATAGGACACCTACGGAGCATGTTCAGACTCCAGGGAATAGCTTTCACTGAGATTAAAAAGGGAAATGAAACCGAATCCTTTGACTAGCTTTGCAGGGAAGTGAGTATACAGTAGCAATCCGTTCCACTCACAGCTCTAAAACTTTTCCTATTCTGTATTTATGTAAGACAGTTTTGTTGCGTGATTCGATTTGGCAAGCAGGAAGTTGATTTCATTTTCAATAAAGATTTATTTTCTACACAATTGCACTAAAATTGCATTTTACCTGTAGACACAGGCACTGTCTTTAAGAGCAGAGCAATTTTATTTCTTTAGTAAATGTTAATGTTTAAAAATGGGCTTAGGTTAAAAGCCTTTAAAAATGATTGCAGCTTCTTTGATCAGTGGCATTAAAACAAGTTGACAGCAGCTGGATGGACAGTTTATGCTTTCAGAAAATGGATCTGCTTTTATTAACAAGTTTACTGTTGATCCAGATTTGCTTCTCACAAAAAGAACAGAAATCAATCTTTTATCAGTTCTGAAAGAGCACTTTCCTATTTTACTTACATTAATTACTTATATTAATTTAATAACATATAGAAGTTTGCTTAAAACAGCATATTTTAAAACTTTTAACATTTTAATCCGTTTCTTCATATGAAGAAACATCATTTACTTCACTGGCGATGTTCACACATTCGTACTAGAGCTACAGAACATCTTTAGTTATAAGTGACTGAACAATTCAAATTCTGCTTTGTCAAGCACTGCCTTTTTCTGGTTTACATACCCATAGATCATTCCATGAAGAGAAAAAAAAAATACCCAAGCAAAGAAAGGTAAGCATATTTCTCCTCTAAACCTAGTCCCACAAAGGAGCTTGCCACATCATCTCCATTGATACTGAGCCCCCTGAAGATTAAAAAGACATAATAACCAGGGTCTTCCATTGTTCTGTTCCCAAACAACTGCTATTTCCATTCCCCTTTGGAGGAAAAATGTGGTTCAAGGATTGCACGTCAACACATTTTATCATTCTCAACTTCCGTAGGCATCAGCTTTGTGCATCTGAGATTCCTTAGGTGCTCGCAGTTCTTCCCCAACCACCACGTGAGTTGCTAACAGGTTGAAGAGGTTCAACTACACGTGCAGATGAATGGTCTGCCTCCAAATTCCCTGCAAGTCTGCGCAGGAGGTAGAGACAAAATTCAGAGACAGCCTTTCAGAGTAATGTGCTTCCACAAGACGCAGCGAGAGCACTCCCTGGGCTCCACGGAAACATTCATACACGTTCAAAGAGCATCCAATAGAGCAGACAGACCGCTTCAAACAGCCGGGGCAGTAATTGTGACAAACATGCCAGCCTGTGCAACTGCATCTGATGGGTGCCGCATCACACCAAGCTGTCCAATTCTATGTTAAAAGTAGAGAATCAGATGAGTTAGCTTTCCCTTCCACTATGAGGATACGTGCAGCTGCAAACTGCACTCACTCCTCACGCGTATTGCAGCCTGGCAGTACCTAATGGTGAGAGTCCAGAAATGTGCACAAATGCAGTTATTATCATGAACTTTGTTATGGAAACAGCAATTCAAACGGCATCTGCTGAAGGTAACCACTCAGGAGTTAGGGATGGAAACTTCCACTATTGGGCACCAGGGAGAAGATAACGGCTTGGCATAAGGCAGGTTGGTAAAACTACAGATTTTAAAACCTTCAAGAGTAAAGTCAGAATTATATTGACAGAACAGCTTTTTTTTACCAAGGGAACCAAGAGATTTGAGGTCATACTGATTAAAGAAGATGTAAGTCTGATTTCTTACTTCTGCAGAAGGGACTTCATGAGATTGGCAAATAAAATCTCAACCTCTAGTCTCCTTGCATAGTGTCCCCAGTGTCTTCCAACTCTAGTTTATGTGATGTGAGTTAAACTATGGGGATTATCCATAAGAACAGTCATTTGTAAGGAGTAACTGGAATTCAGCATATGTCCTCTCTTCTCCTGGAAATGCTGTCTCACAAGAGCCCCACTACACCATAATTACTATTCCTTTCCCCTAAGAACTTTTATTTAAGAAAGGATCACTGTCTTTCTGTATCCTTGTGAAACCATAGATGATAAATTTCAAGTCTTATCACTCAGCTTTTGACAATTTGGGGTTAAGTAACAGGTTTTTTAAAGTGATACAGCTTGAAACTTCCAATGTATTTTAAAGGTGACAATCAAATCAACTTTGTACCTAGCAGATTACACTTAAGATCAGTCTTATTCAATAACACCATGTTTATTATAAGTAGATGATTAACAATAAAATGTAGTTATATTATAGTAAGTATATCTGCTGATAAAATTGCTATTTTTAATTTTTGACTTGTACAAAACAAAAGCAGGTAGGTCTCTGATTTGAAAAATCACAATCAAAATTACTTCACTTCCTGAGAAAAAAATACAGCTAGATATTTGTTACTGAATTTTAGAGGATATCAGCAGGTAGAAAATTTAAAAACAACAGAAAAATGAACTTCCCTGTTTGCTCTCATGTACATGGCTCTACTCTTGAACTACAGAGTATTGTGAATACAGTTTCCCAAAGTTCTCCCCCCAAGCATGTTTTAATTAAAGAAAATTATATTTTTATTTAGTCTTTTATGTCAAAGCCCAATAGTTTGGCTTTAATCCAAGGACACTTAAAAAAATTGAAAATTTCTGGTTGCTGCCAAGGTGTAACGAAACATTCAGATAATAATCATGTGAAAAAGCAGCATTTACTTAAGCAGTCATGTTTTTCTCCTCAGGTATTTAAAATTTCCTTCAAAGGTAGAAAGATATTTGGAGATTAAAGTCAAGTCCTCAAGATGATTCTGTAAGAAATCATACTGGATCAGAAAGCAGACAATCGTTTTCAACATGTATTTCAGATAACAGTTTTCTGGATGGATTTTTCAAACATATCGAGATTTAAAATCATATTCTTGCATTATGTCTTTGCTTTCAGTCAAATCCTCAGGAATCACATTACTAGTAAAGAGTAAGACCAATTCCCTCTAAAAACTTTATCAGCTTATGTAGATGAAACCATGCTAGAAGTACACTTTCTACTTCTGAAGAAGTTAGTGAACATCGCAATTATCTGTTATTTTGTCCATATCATTATGACTGAAACACAGAAAAGTTACAGTGTCAGCTGGCATAGATCTCTCAGTTTCCAAAAAGTTATAGTTATCTTCAGTCTAATATAAAACCATCCTAAACAGAACCATCTTAGAGAATCTTAAATTTGATTTACTGCTGTCACAAACCTACTCTAAACTCAACGATGTATTTGCAGCTTCAGCCAATTTACTTTGTAACAAAAATTTCAAAAGCATATTTTAGAGAGTTCCTCCCATCTCTCCCTCCCAAGACGCATGCTTCACACAACAACAAAATTATTTAAGTAAGGTCATGCCTATACAAGGAAAAATGCATTGATTTAACTAAACTGATTGATTTTAAATCTAGTTAAACTGGTGCAAACATCTAACATAAATGCACTTACCCCAGCTGAGACCTCACTTAAATTGATTTAGCTTACTTCAGCAATTTATCAATGTTAGCTAAACCAATTCTAGGAAAGGTTAAGCAGGTTTAAGTGCTTCTGTATATGGAGTTTGAACAGATTTAACTACATTGATTTAAAAACATTTTAATTAAACCAGTGTTACATCACATATGGGCAAGGCTTAAATTCCAAATGCAGAGCAGTGCATTTAGTTACACCATACCCAAATTCAAATTCTTGCTCGCTCCTACTTGGGAAACCCTCTGCAGGCAAAAGGCTACACAACATACACAGTTGTTTGGCTAGGCATAAAGCAGAGCCAAGATAAATGTGTGCTCATATGCCAAAAGATTTTGCAGGACCAGCAGAAAGTGGGGGGAAAAAAACCCTATATATAGAGAGAGGTTTTTTTATTATTACTATTTAAATGATACCCAGCTATTAGGGCACAGGAGGCAACTACAGCAGGTAAGTTTTAATCTCTGTTACTGAGCAGAGCAAGATCCCAAGGTGGGCCCTAAGCTAAGCCCCTGCAGCTGACACAGCCCTATGCGGTACTATTGCTTGGGCTCCCTTTCCACCAGCCCACTTGGCTTCCTGATGGCTCTTTTCCATCTCACAGCTATCCTTCTCCACCTGAACTTTACTAGCACTCTGAGTACAATTCCATGATTCTAGCTAAAAAGCTGTTTAAGTGTCTTTCTGACCTCAATTCCCCTAGATGAATCAGCTCAGGCAGTATTCATGGGCTGCAAGTCTGAATCCCTCCCTTGGCACCCGAAATCATCACCACTGCAAGTTGCTGTCTTGGCTGGTCTCATTTCTGGCATCCGAGCTCCCTTCTTGCACACAGACATATCTCAAAGTCAATGCACCGTTAAGTTTGGGGTTGCATAAGCTTAAAATGTAAGCATATGGAGAAATTCAATAGTGTGTTCCAATGGAACCAGGGATTGCGTCACCCCTCGATCTTTAGGAGGTAAGAACTGTACTAATATTCCTTATAGAAAATTTAAACCTGATTAACTTGATTGCATTAAAATTCAAAATCTATAGCACTATGTCTTGGTTTGATAGTTCAGCAGGATATAGAAAAAAATGCATGTGTTTTTTTTTTCCTACAATTGGTGAAAGAAAGGGCAGGTGTTTTAAATGACTTTTCATCAGGCAGCTCCTTCTTGTCATAATTATTCTTTGCTAGCGGCCAAATTGTTTTCAAATTACCAGGCAACTGCACAGGTAGAGTTAGTTACATGCTAATGATAATACTAAGTATCAGAGGCAAGACGATATTTACAGATAACACCACCAAGCCTTTTTCTTAGTTGTTTTATGAACTCTTTGCCAACTTTGAGAGGCATTACTGAAAGGCATAGTAATAAAAAAGTTAGGTATGGATAAATCTCATCTTACTGTAGTGATGTAAAGTTAAAAGTCTCATTTTAACTGTTCACCTCGCAAAGTCTGTACCCAATTCAGTGAATAAGAACCCAGTTACTGCTTGAGATACCCCAAAGAAGTGAATTAGCCCAGGGCCACGGGTCTTGCTCCTCAGTGATGGAGGAGCTAAAACACTCAGGATCACCAGTACTAGCTCACAAAGGAAGGCAAATATGAATAACTTGAACAATATTTTATATATTTCTACAGATATTGTTGATATGTACATAAAACAACATATTCATGCCTTAAAGTATGTTGATAGTACAATCTGAATGCTTTGCTTTGTTAAAAAAACACAAAAACACAGCATTAAAATCTCATATTTGCTAATAATGTATGCTAACCAATACATGTAATACATTTTGCAGCTATAAACTTCATCTAACATAGGGATTTTATAAAAGCAACAAATACACTCACATAGACCTAATTTAAGATTCTAAGTATAATTTAAGGTTCTGCTATAGAAATTATTTTCAGTTTCTCTGTTAGATAAATGTTTAGAGGTCTTAAAACAGTTTAAACTTTTTAATAAATAAATGTTTGATTCCTTGTAGGCATTTACTACATTTCATAATGTCATTTATTTTAGAGCAGACTTCATACAAGCCACGGCAAGAATAGTATGAAATTATTGTTTTTCCTTCTTCTATTGCTCTAGGTAAGCATTGCTGAGAAGACTGCTTAAATAAAATACAATTAATAAATGCATATAGGCCAATTTATGTTAGTTAAAAAAAAAAAAAAAAAAATCAAACAAAAAAACCCCAAACAGAATAATCTAAAAACAAAGACAGCTTGGAAATTAGGTATTCTGCAGTTAGCACTGACAGCCTCACCTGCAAAATCACCTTCAAATAGGCCTTCAAGCAAAATCTACAAATGTTCTTTTGCAAGATACAGCTGTGACTTTAAGTTTAAGGGTTTCAGTAACAGCAATAGCCCTAACAACACTAACAAAAAGTCTGAGCTCTTTGCTGACAGTACTACTAAAATCTGCCACCAATTTTGGTTGCTAACACCTACAACAGGTGGAAAATAAAAGGAGTCAGAAAATAATGTGATTTAATTACTGAATCAGTTCAGCTACAAATTACCTCAGCAGCCAAATGCTAGTTTTGGCGAATATCTACCCTAGGCAGAGGAGATAAGAATTAATACATTGCAGCTGACTGCCAGCTCACTCTAAAGCACCTGTTGCCAGTGATGGACCAAATATAAAATGAAAAAAAAATTTAGTCTTCAAAACTGTTAACCCAAACCCTGGACAAGACTCGTGTTGGAATTGGTCACATTTATGACAACACAAAATGTCAAGGCAGGCTGGATATTTTCCCCTAATTGCTCAGGTTTGTATAAAGAGGAAAACTCTGCTGCTCTAGCTGTTTCCAACAGAAAGAAGGAAAAAAAGATGAGTATACAAGGAAGGAAACAAATAGGATAGGGAGAACTATTCCATGAGAGTGCTGTGGGTCACAAGTGACATACTAAAACATGAATTGCTTTATTTTAGGTAAAAAGATTTATTTTTTAACACAGACTATCATAAACACACTGTTATAAAGATGAGGAATGTTGACTTCGATTTGACTTCTGAATTTATCCTAGTACCCTACAGTTATATTCATAATCTATGTCTTTTCAAGTCTACTTTATCTGTCCTGCAGCTTTAAAAAAAATAAACAAACCAAACCTTTCCATTCCCAATACCGATAATCACCAAGTGTCCAAGACATTTTTATATCTGCTTAGTAGTGATATATTAGTTTAATCTCTACAGCACTGGCAGTGCAATTCTTTCCATATGGGTACCCATATGCTATATTACTACTAACATATCTTCTAGAAAATAGCCATATGTTTCACTTTTAAACCTGTATAATTTAAAGACTTTCTTCTATTTTTATAGTTGTTCTCACTGCGAATGTGAAATATCTGTGGACATTAAGTAGCCTGAGAATAATTAATGTTATATTGAACTCTGCAGTGCAATCATTAGAAGTGCTTCCATATTCTTGGCCATTTTCAGCACTGATTTAAAGGAAAGGAAAACTATTTCTCATCTTTGCCATTGACCATATAAAACAAAAATAAAAATAAAGCCCAAGAACAGCCTACTTTTCCCTTCTTTCCCCCTAGTGCCAACTCCCCTGAGATACATCAAGCACCCTATGGGCACAGAAAAGACAGCAGGTGAGCTGCTGCTAACAAAGATCACTAACTTATAACACCTGTAATTTGGAGGAAAAGGATATGGCGGAAAGCAGTTATTTCTGAGTCCCTAAGAATGAAGCCCTTATCTCAAAAATCTGGTATCAGATCAGCTTCCACAGTGGCAAGTCCTCAGCAAAGGCAGCTCTTCTGGAAAACAAAAATGAACTTACTGACTCCCTAGCATGTTTTTCTTGCAGCATCTCAAAAAATGAAGTACAGCTAGAAACAAGTATAAATACTCACATAAGGAAAAGAGAAATGATGAGATTTATTGGCCTTGTAAACTGGCCTGGTCTTTTTTTAAATGCTCTTATTCATAGGTTTTCATTAAAACTGGCCTCCAAAAGAAGAGTCTGTTCAGACACTCTACTACTGCCATTTGTAATAACATTTTCACTGCATAAGAAGTTCTTTCATTGATCAACAATTATGGTTTTCATGTTGTTTATGTCACTATTTTTTGTTCTAGTGCTTGATTTGCTCCCACAGAGATCAAAGTAAATCTGTTTATCTGAAGTTTATTTAGTATGCACTTATAAATAGGTTTAGGCTCTGGATTTTCTAGTAGCTGAAGTCCTTCTATCTGAAAAGACGTAACAGCTGTGAGTTAATTATATGAGTTATTAATAAATTAATATATTTCCTGCATCAAAATACGGATTTCAGAATATCACAGATATTTTGTTTCCAGTTTATTTATACCATTGTTTATCCAATTAAATGCACTAGGCTGAAACATCAATCTTATAAAATCCAGAGCTAGCTGGCTCTGAGAGTATATTCTTTATTTCTACTGCTGACACAGGGTGACAAATGATAAAGGTTCAGGATATTAAGGGTCAGGGTAACTTTCGCTGATAACTCATGTCTCCCTCTCAGGACTTCCTCTCTCTTGAAAAAGAAATACTCATTTCAAAGTAAGTTTGTGATTCTAAAGAGAATACATAGATCCAGAGATTTGGTATGTTAGTAATGATATAAAATGTACTTTATATCAATGCATCCAAAATGATTGTTTTTGCATATAACTTTGAACATAAGTCTTCAGTGGGACTATTTACAACAGTAGAAACTTGCCAAATTCAAATCCAAATACAGAAATTAAATATATACAAACCTAACACTAAAACAAACATGATTTCATGTCTGTTTTTCTGTTTATGGCAGCAGCAGCAAATGCGATGTATTTGAGTTATGCTCCCTGAATCCATGTAGGCATGTATATGTGAATTCGTCATTACACAGAAAAACTCCAAAACAGGTATTAGTGCAACAGGTTTTGATTTCAACCATCTGCTTTATTTATTTTGAGAAGCAAAGAGCTAAATGATACCACCAACTTCATCTAAAAACAACAGCGAGGTATTTCACTAAAATGACATTCAAGAAAACATTTACAGCTGAGAAGTATTGCCAAAGAGAAAATTATATACAATAATGATTATCTGATACTGAATTTTCTAATAACCTATGATCAATTTGCACTATATATCACATATTTTCCTTGTTCCAACAAACAAAAAGCAGAAAAAACTAAGAACTAAGTTTTCGTACAGCAAATTTCAAGAGAATTGCCATCAGTAACAGCCTTTTGCTTTATATTCTCATACTCCAACAAACAAAACACAAGCAATGTAAAAAGGTGCATTTTTACAAAGGTGCAGGAGAGGGAACTCTCCTGAATGCTTCGCTTCTAATTTTTTTTTTAAGGATTGTTAAAGTCAGCTCTGTTTTAACAGCGATTATCACTCTTTCTTCTTACGAACTGCACATCAACAATGCAAATGCCACTAAACGCCGCTCCGCTGCGACACGGAGCCTTTGAAACCAAAAAGCAAATCGATTTCCACAGCTGCCTGGAGAAGTGATTTAGGAGAACAACAGAGCAGATTATCTCACGTGAAGACTACCAGGCCGCGGGACTCTCCGCGGCTGCTGGCGTCGCGCCGCGGCCGGAAGGGCGAGCGCGGTGAGGCTGAGGCGGCGCGGCCTCCACGCGCGCTCTCCACGCAGCGAGGCAAACGCGGCGCCCCTGGACCTGCCTCCCCACGGAAAAGAGCCTGAACAAAGCCAACTGGATGGCTCTGTGTGCTCTGTGGCCCTGCCTGTCTTTTCACCACCTGTGCAAAACAAAACCCCAGGCCGTGCTTCAGCATGTTGCTCGATTCCAAATAAATCTGATAGAAAAGCAGAAATCCCAAGGATGCCAAATTCCTTCTAATGAGGGCTGTGAAAGCTGCTGTTTGCTGAGGAAGAAGAGACACCCACCTATGCTTTCACAGAGGCAACAGTCCCACTGGGAGCTCAGCCTTCTTTCTAGACATCAGGGACTCCACATGAGCTCAGCCACCCCCAAAGACAAATCTGTAGGAAACTGGGCTTCATTGGCTGCACTGCTCACAAATAAATTGTTTTCCAAAACCAAATACACTGTAACATACAAATATTAAGTGGAACAGAAAACCATAACAACTAAACTAATAGTCTGAGTTTTCTTCGCAGTATCTTTGAAGTGATGCACAAAAGAGTGGTATTCTATTCATGTCTCTCAAAAAGCACAGCTTGCAGAGGATGTATACCAAAAAAAGAAGAAAAGAAAAAGAAAAGGCTATTCTAGCTCTGAATAAACTATAGCTCTGTGTACGCAGAAGTAGACCTTTCCTGGCACGCAGTCAGTGGTGATTGAGTTTGGTAAAAACTAATAAAGTACTATTTTGGAAGTTCAGTGTGAAGGTGAAGACGATTCATCTTCCAGGGTGTAGCACCTTTATGAAAAGAATAGCACATAAAATCTCAAACTAAGGTGTTATAAACTGATCAGTTCTTCTGGGGTCATATGGTAGAAGCTGTTAATTGAAATAAAAACAGGCACAAGATGCTAAAGATACTTTAAAGAAAATTCCACGGACACTCCATAGTGCCTTGCTCATTTTGGAAGTGTTCTTACCTTAAATTTCAGACATTTAAGCACAAACACAGGGCCAGCTAGCTTTGCAGTTTATAAATACATAACTTTTGCAAGTAGGTGCAGATATGTAGAATGCCTACAAAACAGAGTATTAGTAACAAAGTAATTATCAGTTATATTTCATGTAGTTGATAGTTATGAAGTTCCTATTCATGCTGCGGGACTAGTAAAACCAGAGTAGACTACAGCAGTAACGATACATGCGTCCTTTTCTGTGACCACCACCATAGGTAAGGAGAGGAATGTTAGTTTAGTGGTATGTTGTCTTTGTAATTCCAGGCACAGTATATTAATACAGGCCACGTTTGAATCATAATAAGGATTCTCAAAACAAATGCCTATGACAAATCCATATTTGAAGAATAGGCTGCATTTGAGGTCACATTTAACAGCAGACGCAGCCAGGCAAACCTTTGCCTGGTAGCAAGAAGAGCACAGATGCTGCTGCCAACCTACCCGACTAGCCAGGCATGAAGTCTGAGGGTACTGGCATAAAGCAAGTTTTATTGCTAGCTCAAGGCAAGGTGCTTGGGAATTCTAGTTCACTTTTCTTAGTCCTGTTTTCTGAGTCTAGTAACACATTTTATTTTAAAAGTTTCCAATTGCACTTTCAGCATTTCTCATCTCTCGCAATATAGATTTTATGTTTTTGCACAATAGAGTTGAATTTGCAAGGCATATCCATGCTTTACAATTGTTAGTATCATTCTAGATTGAAAAATGAACATTAAAAAACACACTGTAATTGAATTACATGTATATACACTTTATTGCTTGTACCAACAGGACTTTTAAGAAAATTGTCTATCACATACACACCCCAATTGCTTTTGTCTGCTAAAAATAGCATATGTCTAATGCATGTTTCTGTTTGTTTTCAAGATTCGATGCCCAATTTTGTCTCATTCCACTTTCAATCTCACACACTATATTCTCTGACAGCAAGACCAAAGTTATCATCTTTGTATCTTTCCACCTTTCCAGGCGTATTTTTTTCATGTTCTTTCAAAACAACAAAAAAAGCGCCATTATCTAATTTTTATTGAATTTTTCCTAAATAATTGCTTCTTTCATGTAAGACTTCTCATATCTAATAAACATCCCCATACATTCATGAATACACAAATTTAAAAGAATGCCTGAAACATCAACAATTAAGTTTTTATTACATGCAGTAGTTCACTATGTGTTTATCTCCCTTCAGTATTTTTCTTTCCTACTGAAATTGCACAGGTTTTTATTAGAACAAGATGATTTTTTGAGACAGATTGGAACTGGATGGCTAAAACATTGTAAAGACTTCTACAATGTCTTTACCATTGCATACTTTTCTCATTATTTAAATCATAAAAATGAGATGTTGTCAAAATGAACACACTGAAAAATCCTGATCCAAAAAGATGGCCAGTATCAAGGTGAAAAACACAGGGAAATGGTTTAGAAGACTCATAGGCATCTTTTAGATTCCCAGTGAAAAGGCCTCATAGCTTATCAAAAGCCTTATTATAGCATACTCTGTATCATATAGAGCCATTCAGGAACAGCCACTTGGGAACAACTGTCCTCAAACACTTCCAAGCGCAAACCACTCTGCAGACACTTCACATGACCTGAGCAGTAACGATGGCAGACCTCAAGCAGGAAAAGCTCTTTAATTACCATCTCCTGCCCTCCTGCTCCAGAGGGGCTCCAGGTATCACAGATGCCTTACAAAGAGCACCCTCGGAGTTATGCCCCCGGCATTCTGCTGCTGTGCCCTTTCATGTTCTCCAGCAGCGCCTCACCAGTTCTTTGCATTTCCCCATCTGATTTTATTTACCTCTTGTCTCCGACTTTATACAGAGAGCGTGAGCTCTTGAGGACAAGGACCTCAGGATCCTTTTTGTTCCTGTTTTTGCACGGTGCCTTGCAGAGACGTGCCCTGTGACTACAGAATGCTTTTGGGCATTTGTCACGAAGTACTTTAAAATTGCATTACAGAAAATGAAACAACTGGTCCCATGATCTTACGGACTAATGAGGCCTTGTTTCAAGCTGCGTGTTGCAGTTGAGTGAGCTTTTAATTGGATTACATGTAGAGGAAGGCTGCTAATTTTATATGCATCAGAGAACCTACGTAGGAAGGAAAGACATCAAGGACCAAAGAACGTAACGGGAAAAGAAACCCTGACAGAAGATGTGATGCTCTGACATGTGATACAGCATTCACTCTTACAACTAGGACGTTCATACTGGCTCACGCATACCTGGGTCTGTGGACATCTAATCTGAACTGATATGCAGTATTTTACAATATTTACTCCATGGGCCACTATGAGTAGTTCTCTCATTTAACTGAAAGTTAGTTTTCATGAACTTTAGGGAAATTTAATACCTCTGATTTCTATCCTTTTACCAGATTAACCAAAATTAGCCAAAGAATAAAAAAAAAAAAGGAATTTCTTTGAAGAAGGGGGTAATGGATGGAAACACATATTCAACACAGAGTGACAGGCAACACGATAAATCCAAACACCTGACACTGGCAAAGCCGATGCTGAGGTTAGCTGCTTATCAACTTCATCCTTTGGGCCTTCTTGTGGCATCATGCTGATGCTATAATGGTGTTTAAAGATGTGATTCCCAACAACTCTTACCTCACTCAGTGCACAGAATACATCTCTGCAATATTTCACTGGCAAATGTGGCAAATGTATCTCACCAATCTTACAATGAATTATGCATTTTTTGCATTTCATATGCCGTTTCCTCACATCCTTTCCCATGGTGATAAATTCAGATGATCTTTATTCTCAACAAAAATTAACATCCTACTGTATGTCCGTAACTATGACATGCTATAGTCAATGCAAGATAAAGCTGCATTATCATCATCACCATTTTACACACAGGGAACTGAGCTTCAGAATAAGCTAGAAACAACCAGAGGGTAAATATCCTTGAATGATTTTGAAATGTCTGAAAACTGAAGCTTTTGCTGAGCTTTACAAGAGCTCGTCAACTTCACCTGTGGATGTGAAATGCAGCAGATGGGCTACAGAGGCACACATGGGGGCTAGCGACAAGTTTAGGCAGGCTGCTTGCCCAGCAAGGGCAGCAGTCACAAGGGCTTGGGCAGAGGCATTCTGAGAATTCAGTTTCACAGCTGAGCACCCGGCTGCCTTAGCATGACCAACTTCCACAAGAGAAGCGCTGCGGTCAACACTCTCATCACAAACCCAATTATTTTCTTAGAACAAAATCCATTCTTTCTAAGGGAGTGGGAAATCTGTTTCCTAAAACATGTTAAAAATGTAATTTAAAACCAAGCCCAACAAAACACTGAAGTGCCATCAGTGGGACTCACACAAACTTTCACCCTCTTGTTCTTCCTGACCAAGTTAAAAACCACCATCAGACCTCTGGATTCCCCAGGGACAGGGGCTCTACTGACTAAAAATTCCTTTGCCCCAAACCTGAAGGCCTTTGCCTATTCCCCCTCCTGTCTCCTCCTGTCCATATCCCTCTATATAGCTCTGCCCAACTCATGGCTCACCCCCCACAGTTCTCTACTCCTGTCTCCTTCAGCATCACAAAACACCGCTTCCCTCCATGTTCAACCTGTTGCCTTACAGCAATCACCCTTACTCTAAGGCAGGCTCCTCCCTTCCCTTCTGTTTGCCAGAAGCCAGCGTGCTGGATGGAGCAGGGCTTGGTTCCTTCTCCCACTTCCAGCACTGAACAAATGATTGGGCACTTTCCAGTTGCCACTAGCAGCCAAGAGCCTCGAAGGCTGGAGCCACAAAACGCTCCCTCTTTGAAGACAATTGACACGGAGAGCTGTGAAGGGAGATGCAATACCCAGCACAGAGCGAGTAAACTGTTATTTTGGCTGCCAGCCTCTAAGCCTTGCCTGTGCAACACAAATTGAGATTTTTTTTTTGAACTTTATGATTTAACCCTATGTGGATGAATTTGTACTAGACTAGCTATCTACTACACCAGCATAACCCTGCCTTCATATTTCAAGTCATTTTAAAATCTTGACAACTACTCAGTGAAAAACTGTTGGCGATGGTTTAATATAGAAAAAATACCAGTTCACAAAAACTGCTGAACTTTTTGAACAAAAATCTTTCGAGTAGTTAAATAGGAGCAGCTATCTCCCATGGAAGAAAAGCTCTATAGAGGCTGGAAGAATCTAGAATTCATCTAATAGAAACTATTGGAAAGCCTTAGTTACAGGCTGCAGTACATTTATCAACTACAATTAGGAAAACTTTTTAAAGTAAATGTTATTGATACTAGGAATTATTACATAGGATAGCATGTTCACTTTTTTGTTTACTCCAAACCTATCATATTTTCTTTATCATCATTAAAGAAACACTTTAACTTGCCAAACCTTAAATTCCATGTTAAATACACTTGCAATTTAGGAATTTAATAGTGAAAACCTTTGTCTTGAGGGAAGATACCAGTGGTGCTTTACCTGCTCTAAAGCTCATTTAAAAGCATTAGTAACTGTTGAATCTTCTAAAAGGAGTAACTGCAGTTTAAATCTATTACAGCACCATGCGACAGCAGCCTGCTTAGGAGATGAATGAGACTATGCTATTGATAAGGTCGTAATCGATCCGAGGCTGACTTTTTTAAATTAGTAAAATGTTGCAGCACTTTAGAAAGCGGCACCAACAGCCCTTCTCCATGAAAAATGTACCAACTTGTAGGAGGACTGTAATTTATTATTTTAAATAAAAATTTGCCTCATAATGATAGAGTATCATTTGTGCCTTATTTATTCTGACAGCTATCCTTTCATTAAGGATGAGGTTTTTTCTTCCTGGAGATAATATTCAGATTGGTGCTCTTAGTGTTCTTCTATGCCTCTTCAGAAGTCATATAAGTTAATTAAAAGCCAATGTTCATGCTAGCAAAGCTTCAATAAACTCATTTCAAAATACACTGAGAATAGACTTTACTTTTGAATATTATCTAGCAGTCAACCTCAATTTCAAGTTGACCATGGATAGGAATGCTCGTACCAGCCTATAGTTCCAGTTGTTCAGCACATAGGATAGGGAGATGAGGATGAAAAGGACCACAGTCTCATGGAGTCTGAAGAAAAAAGTGGATGCTCATCCTCAGGGCCTTTTGCACAAAGGCTGATCCCATGAGCTGCCAAGCACCCTCAGCCCCCATTGATTTCATTGTGCAGAGACCCTGGCAGGATCTGAAGTGTTGAGAGCAATATGGTAATGATGTTCACATGCACACTGTGAAAAAGAGGATCATTTAAGAAAGAAAAAGGTATAAAGGAGTGGAATACTTCAGTCTTTTAATGCAAATTGAGGTAACTTTTTTTCCATAGACTTTAGAAAGATTTTTTTTTCCCTAACACTACAGCTGCAGCTAAGCTGGTGCTTTTAAAGTTCCCTTCAAAAATATGTTTCTGAAGACCAAAGAAGGATGAAAATGTCAATGACCAAGGTCACACAAGGACAAGATTTTTGACTGAATACAGCCACTAACACTGAATAAACTCCATTCAACACATTACCAGACATTAAAGCTCTGGTGCATAGCATAGATTTTGTAATAGTAAAGTGTTAACTATTTATGTGTGAAAGAGTTGAAACATCTTTAAATATAAAATGCATCTCTGCTATCCTTGCTATATTTGAAACATTCTCTTAATAATTCTTAGACTTTTTGCTTCCGCTTCGTCGGGTTATTTAACAAGCAATCTCAACTTGCTAAATTATAGATTCTTAACTGTTGCCAATCTTAGTTCAAGAAAGGCCAAGGACTGAGCTAATATAAAATCTGTCTATGAAAAAGAGAAATAATTCAATAGGCAAGAAATATGAAATGGGAAAAGTCAATAGTAAGCCTCTTTGAAAGCTTTTATTTGAATTACTGTTCTCATAATACTTAATTTTTGGCTACATAACATTTCTAACTTTTAAAATGCAAAAATATGCCCACACATGTGAAATGTATACTATTCATACTGTATACGTATATTTATATATTTAGAGTATGATTCATGTAAAAGCTAGAATGAATCAAAGATGATGTTGGATAAAAGCACAAAATGTATGTGGTACAGGTAGAAACTAAAATATAGCAAAACTAAGGCTCTACTTTTAACCCCAATTCCTGTTGAGAGCAGAAACGAATGTAACAAAAAGGGTAGGCTGATAAAATACATTCATAAAAGGGTAAATTTACCCTCATGGCATTTACCAACACAGTGACAGCACATTCTCCAAACATTCTGCTAAATATTTTCAACAAAATAAGCAGTGACTTCTCATTACAGTGATGAAATACAATGAGGAATATGATATAGTACGAAACTTGAAGAAAACCCAACTACACTAAGTTAAAATTCTACTACAGCAGTTTCTTTCTCGTGTCATAGTTTTTTATAAAATGCTAAAGCTTGATTGTTAACTGGCTAGAGTTAGAATGAATCTTTCTCTGCAAACAAGTTATTTCCTTTTAAGGATATTATTATCTCCCTGCAGAACATGTGATACTAGTTACTCTCAGTTACAGGATTTATTGGCCTTTTGGTCTAATCTACTAAGAAAGTTACATTCTTTTGGCCCTGAAATACTCACATTTCATTAGCATCACAGCTTTTTATCTGAGAGCAATAAAAGTGAACTACAACTCAAGCATAATTCCCACACAGGAATGCATTTTGCATGCAATTCCCATGTACTTTATTGTAGTGATATTCTTGGTTCGCTCTGTTATTCTAATCACAACCAAGAAGCAAGACAACCAAGTCTTCTAGATGAAGTAACAGTTTCAGAAAACAGTAAACAGTTCTCATATTCAAAGTATATTCAAAAAAAATCAAGGTAATAAAAACAGTTTCAAGGGGACTATATGCTCCCTTAAAGTCAAGAAGATATTCAAATGACTAATCAGGAATACACTGTCTTGCAGTGTTCAGAACGAAGAAAGAACAAAAATAATAATCTTAAAAATATGTATGACTGATGAGCTACATATTCCTTTTTAATGTGGGAGAAACTTTGGTGAAGAATCTGAAGGGCAGTAAAAACCCAAACATAAAGCATGACGACACATTATGGGTGGCTGCTACCTGGAGTACTTGGATTCCTAGCAATTACTGGGTACTCTCAAAGAATCATTATTGAACCTCTTCATCTTCTGGCCATCCATTCCTTAGCAAAAGGTAGCAAAGTTAACTTAAAGTAATTATAAATCACACTGTTTAAGGGGAAAAACTATGCACTCATGTTTTATCAGTGCTGTACCCATACATGTTTAGTTTAAGATACAGGAAATAATGAGGAAAGTATAACAGAGGCCCCCAAACTCTACCTTTTACTCTAAAAGTAGAGTATCATAAACACATGTTCCTTCTTGTTTACTCCTCTGTTTCCATGAATCTTCAGTGCCTTTTGTAGAGGGCCTCAAAATGCAGATGTGCCAACAATCAGTTGGTTTGCGCCCATGTCTGTATCTATCCTTTTTCTATATCTATATCTAACCTTAAAGCTACGGATCACGAACAAGCGTACCCTCCAACAGCTTCCCCAGGACACCCTTCAACAACTTTGCCAGGACACACATGGGAGAGAGCGAGAGACAACATCTGTGACAATTAACTGGGAAAGAGAATGGAGTACAAAGCTCAGCAGACACATCCCAGGATCTCACAAGAATAATCACAGCACCAACCAGGATACTGTCACTACAAAAGTAGGAAGGTAGCTTGTGCAATAACTGTGTGAATCGCTGCATCACCACAGTCTGTGGCAAGCTCTTGGTAATTCAGGTGTCTCTTTTTTTTTTTTTTCACAGAAGTCCTGTCAGTAGAGCTGTTGTTCTACAGAAATCTCAGTGGGATTCCTGTGAGCAATCACTGAAAAGCCTTGAGGGATTTCATAGGGAATTCTTTGAGGATGCATGATGTCACTCCTGCTATCCAAACAATAAAATATATCATTATGTCCCTATCTAGAAAAACACAGCCTTTCGTCTCACTTCAGGATGAGAGCAAGGTGTCTGCGCATCTGGAGGGGGAAGATGTAAAGCTCCTTCTCAGGGACTCCTCAGAATATAGAAGAAATCCTGTTAAGAAAGCAAGGAATCAGCACTCTGCTTAGAGTGTTTACAGATTGTGAATATTTGACAGAGTCTGTTCAGCAACTTAAAAAAGCTAACTTTTCTTAAGCTGAATGAAGTTCATGAATTGTCACTGCCATCTTGACTGTGTTTTAAATTTATCTGTGGTTAATTAAAAGCTATAAATTTAGTGAAAAGAAATCTTTACCATAGTTTTTACAAATATAGTAAATACAGATTAAATACTTGAACAAGTTAGAAAAAGACTGCAAAATTTCAGGGAATGAGGGAGGAAGTAAATCATACTAATGAACAGAAATGCAGAGCAGCAATGAAACCTCAATAGAGGACTTGCCTTTGGCATGAAAATCTCACTATAAAAACTATGTACCAACAAACTAAGTAACATAAAAGGGGGTGAGCTGTAGCTTCTCTAGTTTTGGCCAGTGATACCTAGATGGCAATATCTAGATAATTGTTTACCACACAGTGTGGAGTTGCCTTCCTCCCTACCTATTCACTCCTGCAAGCCTGGTAAGGTGACCCGAAAGACCTCAGTTTACATAAAAAGAGGTAACACTTTTACTCAGGTACTCCAGTCAAAACCACCTAGACAAAAGTTTTAAAAACTCATAATCTCTTCTTAGGTGGATTTGGTCAGGGATGACTGTCTAATTGGGGGAAACACATGAAAGCACCTCGCAATCCAATTAGCACTTCAGTGCAATTAAATAGCTTTGCTATTCTACAGAGACATGGCTTTGATCTTGCACTGAAAAGTGTCCTTCCTTAAAGCTGCTGTTTTGATTTTTTCTCAGTAATTAGTGCTAATTCTAAAGCCACTCCTGACATGCTATAAACAGAGTATTTTGCTGCATTTGACACAGTGACCTTAAATCAGCATTCCCTTTGTCTGTATTGTACTAGTTTATTATTAGCCTAGCTGCTGTGCTCATTATTAAATGCACAATATGTAAGACATGCTAAAGTCAGATGAAGCAATTTAGCTAAGTTTATGAGCTTCTGAGGATACCTTCACCAGTGTTTTTAAAACAGGCTCCAAAGAAACAGAGCAGCAAATAGAAAATAATACCAGAAATAGATTACAACTATATTAGACTACTGTTTTAGGGGTTTTCTTTTCCTTTTCATCCTGAACAGGAATAGATAAATTTTGATTTATGCCGAGGCTTTACAGTCTGCCAGAAGATGGAGACAGAATAATGAACTGAACAAATTGTTCTTACTCCAGTTTTAGCTGTTCTTCTCCCCACGCTACACTTCCTACACCTGGGAATTTATTGGCTGGGTTACAGACCTCTCTCCCCATTTACAAAAAGGTTGTATGCGTCAGCTCTGCCATAAGCTTTTTGCAGGTAAACATTTCTTATGTCTTGGCTTACACTGTTTAAATCTGAAAACAAAGGTTTGCAGTCAGTACAACAGTAGAGTCAGTTGCAAAGAATTTTCCATTTAAACATGTTTCTTAAGAAAACATGTATTTCACAAAGGGAATAAACTGACCATAGTATAATATAGCTAAAACTCATGCATATAGCAACACCTTTTCATACTAAGATCTCTTTATAACATATATTTTGATCTCAAATTTCATCTCACTAATACAGAAAAACAGCCTATTAAATGTGCTAATAGTCTACTTCACATGAAAAATATGCCATCAGTATTTCTAATTTAATTAGAAGGAATGTCTCAAAGATACAAAATCTTTCAACAGAGAACGAGTTTTTGACTACCAACTGCTACAAGAACAACAAAAAAAGATTAATCAGGATAAATACGGATTCACACAAGCCTCTTCACTTCTATTCTTCCTGCAGTGTTTACATTACAAGACTCTAAAGAGAGAAGTAACTTTATTTACAAGAAAAACTTTCTGGCAAAAAGTGTACCTTTCAGAAAATACAGTTTCACTTACCCTAGGACTATCTGGGAACATAAGTCAAATTTATGAATGCTTTGGCAGGCGTTTTTGCTTTGCAGAAAGCTGTCAGAAAACGAAATTGTTGATTTGTGCTGGTTCTTATTCTTTTCCTCGTCCTTAATAATTCCATAGATGGAGAGCACAAAAATCAGCAAGGATACAGAAAGCCAATCCATCCAAGCCAAACATCTGAAACAAGACTTCTCACTTTACAAGGTAATATTTTAACCACAACCTACATGGAACGCTCTACATGTGGTCCTCTTCAGTTCCTCCTAGCTGAATCTGATTAGTGTCCTATAAAATGTTGAAATACTCCAAGATGGTTGGTTAGTTCTGAAAGAAGCGATCCATCATTAAAAGAGAATGGGAAATACAGTTTGAAGTGATCTGCAGAAGATGCACCTTTCTTTGCTTTTCATATAAATATATGAGGAAACATTTGGCAGAAAAGCAACACCAGCTCAAACGTGTTACATTTCTATTCACCTCATGTTTGTTTCAATTCACACAGATATATGTAGAGGACACATTAAGAGACAGGGCACCCGTGGGCACCACTTTTGTAGTCTTGACAGTTGTGTAGCTTTACAAACCTCAGGTAACCAGAAAGGTCAGTTAATCTGTTCTCAGGACTGAAAAATAAAATTTATGACCTCAACCAGATTTCAAGAAAATACATTAGCTCAAAAGTGTTTTGTCCGTTTATAAGCGTTGAGCCAAAGCATCCAGGATAGGGACCTGGGCAACGTGCGCTAGGTGACCCAGCTTAAACAAAGGGTTGAACTAGACCATCTCTGTAGAAGCACTTCAGTCTCAACTGCTCCATGATTCTGTGCAAGTCGGCTGAACATTTATTTCTTTAATAAGAAAGAAAAAAAGAAAAAAAAAGAAAGAAAAAAAAGAGACAGCATTTTATATTGAAGTTACTCACAAAAGAAAAATGCAGATCATATTAAGGCCTAATCCTGCACTTTCTGACGTCAATGGGACTTATGCCACTGGCCTCAATGGGAAAAGAAGAGACCCATTAAAATATAATTTTACTTTTAGTTGGTCTTAATTATACAATGACGGAATGACTCATTCAATTGTCCAATTCATAACATTTTAGCATTTATAAACATGATTAAAACAGCTTTGAAATAATAATTCAATTTTAGGAGCATCATTTTAAATAGCATTTACTCTATTAACTCTAGTAACTGGCACTGGAAAGAAACCTAAATGGCACACTCCTAGTTTTGAAGCGAAAGGTGCGTCACTGCTAATGACATTGATACATTACATCGATGCGTTACACAAAGTCGAATGCTTTGACAGAATACTGAATTAGGCGGCCAGGCTTGCCCCCGCTTTCTTAGCAGGGCATTCCATCCCACTAACTCTTCTCCTCCATATGGTTCTGTCTTCTTATAAGACTTTCACAAAAAAAAGATGAAAATAGTTGTAAAGCCAAATTCTGGAAGTTCTTTGTGTATGTGAAAAAAAAGAAAAAAAGCCACCATTCCTACCCAGCCTCTGCTCCTCAGTTAAGACTTCCATAATAAGGAATCCTTGCAGACCACAAAAGATTTCCCTGAAAAACTTGTATTAGTGACGTTTACTGACACTCCCCTGGCAAGCTTGTTTAACACCCATAAATGGGTCTTACATTCTACATACCAGGTATTAGACTTCAGTATTTGCCAGTATCTCAAGGCTACTTTCCTCTGCTAGAGCTACAGTCAAAATAGAGCTTACATGGTTAATTTTTTGTAAGAAACTGAAAAATGCAAGAGAAACAATTCCCCAATGCTTCCCAGAAAAAAAATCTGATGATTTACCTTATGAAATGTGACTTTTTTCCCCTCAAATACCTGGAAAGTTCTCCTTAATTAGATGGTAGCTAACCCTGGTATGAACAGCTGCATCATGCAATCTACTATCTTAAATTGATAATGGGTATTTCTTCTGGAGTCTTTAGCCAAATGTGACACTTGAAAATATACATTTACATATATACATTTTTGTAGGTCTGTAGTCCTGCAGGCAAATCTAAGGGAAGCCAAGAAGATCCAAATAGATGTTGGTAGTCAACAGAGCTCAAAGGCTTCAAAGAGTCAA
>JAVCKT010037607.1:0-12300 GCA_032273925.1 Rhynchotus rufescens | reverse complement strand
TGAGGAAAGATAACAGCAAATGGAAGAAACAGGTATCTCCTTATTAATAGTGTCCTATAAATTCCTTCCTCTTCATAAAAAAATATATATATATATATATATCTGTTATTTGGTTCCAATCCTTCATTCAATACCACGAGCAAAATCTCCTAGGCCTTTAGAGATGAACCAGCCCATGTAGCCTCCAGTTTTACACTGAAGGGGATGCTACAAATGTTTGTACAGCATTTCTTAGAGCCAAAGGCTCTGATCATTTTGTCTCATTCTCCTTCTCTGAAACATTTTGATTATCACATCAGTCAAGCTGAAGTAGGAAAAAATAGGAAATATTCCTGGTATTTTAATCATTCTCTACTTTGCAATAGGAAGTTTTTCTATGTTTCCCTATTCAACTTACTGTGACTTCCTCTTTATTCAATATGACTAATTTTCAAACTGATAATAACCTAGTTAGAAACTCCCAGAAGGTGCTGTTGCAGCAGACTCTGGAGCTTAACTGCTAAGTCATTGTGTCATCTGACAGGATTATATCAATATCAAATTGAAATCACAAGACACTAGTAAATTTCTATGTGTTTTATCAGTATGTGTAGATGACTGGCAAAACACTTCGGATTAAGGAAAGTTTTTGCAAACTGTTACGGTACAGCGGCACGTACATCACGATGGGGTACCTGAGCTCTCTACCTATCATTTAGTGAAAATGCATGTCCCCATGACCCTTGATGAATTATTGACCTAGAAAATAGCAGCTCTTAAACTTAAAAAGAAATAGAACATCAGGGATATAGCAAAGATCTCAGCTCAGAGAACCAACATAGGTGGTGTAATTTTTGACATTGTGATTTCATTGCAGACCAGTGGAGAAAAAGATCAGTTTATTTTTAAAGAGCTAAAGTAAATGCATGAAAATGGCAATGAATAGTAAGACAGAGGAAAAAAATACCAAGGCAAGGAGATCACTAAAATATTGGTGGCCTATAATCCTCCCCTCTCTGCTGTTCCCAAACACTCTAAGAATATCAAAACTCAGCACAGACATGGCAGGTGGGGTGTTGTCAGAGGCTCTGTCATCAGCAGAGAAAGGCAGAATGGGACCAGCCATCATCCAACTTTTCCTAATGATTTCCCACTGAGGGAGTAAAGAGAGGCAGTACTATAACCTAGGTGACAGCTGGGTATTTCTGGTAGTACACCATTCTTACCTTAGGAAGACTAGTTGTTCCTTTTTCTCCATCAAAGTTGGGAATCTAGAATTGCAGCAGTGCAATTCCCTATTTGATGTCTAATACTTGCACACTTGACTAATATGTCTCATATGGGTCTCTTCCTAGTCCATGAAACTCCCCACTTAAGCTCTTCCTCAATCATCTGTTATCTAAATGCACAAATTGTCCAAGTCTAGGAGAAGAAACCAAATCTTACACAAAGAATTAGTCACTCTATCTTCAGGAAATTCTGCCCCTGGTCCCATACTAGCAAGGAAATGCTTTAGGGGAAATAATAAATAACTTTTTTTTTTTCTTGTGGTGAATAACTGTTTCTCATGTTAGAACATGATCAATGATTATTCTTTTAAAGTCTCTTTTAGATTTTGGAGTGTGAGGTAGACTTCTCATATGATAAATACATTTTTAAAGCCCCAAAAGCTCACTCTTGCAATGCAAGCAATTGAAATATATGCACTGGTGACAGCAAACACTGATCCTTAACTCAACTGTCATGAAGGGGCTCAGTTTACTGTGATTAAGAATCTGGAAAAAAATGTTGAGCTCCCTGGTGTACCCTGAGGATATCAGGAAATACCAGCATTGGACTTCTGTGTTCAACAGAGAGCCAGCAAATTTTACAACAAATCACTGTGGTTTGTGTAGCTCCAAGGAAGCAGCATGAGCAGCACTCCCTGACCCTCAGTCAGCCACCAGAGGGAACAGGGGAACAGGTACATGGCAGCATTACTACCACAAAGCACATTTTGCTTTTTTTGCCTTTTCTTTAATATGTTTTTTAAAGTTCTTTTATCAAAAATATCATCTGCACAATCCACAATGTTTCTGAGATGTGAGCTACTAAGCCATTTCAAGTCAGAGAAACTAGAATTAAGATTTAAGTGAAAGCTTAAAAACTGGAGATTGTCAGTTACCTGTGATACAATTTCCTACAAATTCAGTCTGACCCATTTTTCTTTAAATATGTGGAAAAAAGCTTGTCACTAACAGAGCTGTTTATGAGCAAATCCAATGGAGATTTTTTCAACTGAAATATTCTGCTAAAAAGGGCTGACTCACTAAAACTTTTTTTTTTTACCAGAAATGAAAATGACTTTTAAATGCAGTAAGTTCCCAATTTCAACTTCCATGAAATTTCCAGGCATAACAAGAGTGAATTGTGGTACATGAGTAGTTCTGCCCTCCTTTCCAGTTTTTCTGGTATCACAGGTTGTTTCACTTTACAGGGATTATGTTTTCTTCTTTTCATTCTAAGACTTCTCAGATTTCTATTTATTTTTCTTTCTTTTCTTTCTTTACTGTCAGAAACTTCTGTAAACTGCAAATCTTAGTGCTATTCAGATCTTCTCCTCCTCAGAGCTATCTCAAAGAATATTATCTTTAATGATATGGGTTAGTTTTGGAAAGGAAGTACAAATATAGAAATACATGGATACAAATTCTCCTTGTACTTGATCTTTCTTCCCTTGTACTTAGGAAGTCCATTACTTTAAGTTTGAGTTTATCTGGTTTACTATTCCAAGTGAACCAGCTGCTGGCATGTTATAAAGCCTCTTAGGTATGTAAATGTATCATTATTTAATAACAGTATATGTTTTTTTAAAAAGGTTTTAAAACTTTTGGTCTTCACCTATGACCAGAGAATAGGACATTCCTCATGTATGTGGGTCATTCCTGAGTATGATCTCAGACAGTAGGTCTTTATATTAAATATAAAACTAAACTCTTTCAGTCTTTTACTATTAATCCTTACAATCAATATGGCATGAGGGGTTAAATGTGTGTCATCCAGACTGCTTAAAGGGTTTTAAAAGCTTCTCATATGATCATATGATCATCATAAATGAACTGCCACAAAATAATTAATAAAGAGATGTGTGTGTATATATATGTGTCCTGCAAATAATAAATTATTATACGGGGTATTGTTAATATCTGCTGACAGAGTTCACATCAATAGACCCAAATGAGTCAACTAAATAAGGCTAAAATGAGGTGGGAATTTTAGTTTGAGAATAAAATTGCAAGAAAAAAAGAAGTAAACATTTTAGGGTTAGGTGAAGCTGAATCTCTGATGACATCCTCTATATAAAAAAAAGGGTTTTAAGAACGATTCCTAACACGGCTGAATTAGGAGAAAAATACATCACAAAGCCATCAGGTGGCAGCAAACCCCGTTTTTAGCAGGAGTTGAGACGGTTTTCACGGCCTCCAGCTCCCTCCACGCACACGCTGCAATTCAGTATCGGTCAGAAATGTGGTACCTGGGTAGTGGGTGGATTCCTCTAATTTAAAAAGCGCTATTTCTCCTTTAATAGAATTAAACTAAAGACCGTATAAATCCTGAGGAGTGTGTGCGAGGAGGAAACTGTGACAAAAAGACAAAACGTGCCACACAACAGAGTGACTGGCTGGTTATTTTCTTTACAAATCAGCTGATCTCTGGCTCCTGAATGAGAAAAACTAGCAATGCGGCTTATGCAACAGTTCACTGTGAAAAAATATTCTGTTTCTGAGCAGAGTGCCACCATAATACTCACTTTCTGGGGAAATCATATATTTGCAAGCAGTGCGTAAAAAATGTTACTTTTAGATTGCATTTATGGCTAGGAAATCTCTCCACCTGTGCATGCAGGAGCTTTTTGGTCAGAAATGGGCAAGCTGCACTGCGTATGGAATAGCTGCCTTGCTTCTTCCACTCTAAGGCTGCAATAGTATCTGCGGTGCCGACAGGTCTGCAAGAGCCTAATATCCGTGTCCTGCCCTGTTTTATAAATCTGCCTGATGCTGGAAACCAAATTAACATATGCTACATTTCCCCAGATAGATTTCATTTTTCTGCACTGAAAATGTGTGCAGAGTAAGTGGCATTGTGCATCTGTCAAGGATGTTAAGGCAAAGTCAAATTTATGTGCAGACCCAGACATTCTGTATCTGCATTCCTCATCCATGGTACATGTATAACTAAGATTCAAGCTTCTGCAAAGTATTTGATCCCTGAAATGTAAGGCACAAACAGTCCCTAAATTCAGCATACATCACACCTTCTCAACCTGTACAAGTAGTAAACCATGGGACTCATTGTATATAAGTTACACTAACCAAAGTGAAACATCACAATTAGGTGCAAGTAGCAGCCTTTTCTCCCTGGGACATAATATGCACAGCGAACCACAGCAATGGGCTCCATATTTACAGGCTCTTGCTGACTCTCCCAGCTTGTATCTTCAGTTTGTAAATACATATGATTTTTTATAGCCGCTAGTCCATTAATGCCAGCCTGAAACTTTACAAATTAAGCTTTTCAGCTTGTAAAACATAGCAAGAATGACGATTTGCTTTTCTTCTTTGACAGAGTCTTCAGCAAGTCCACCATAAAATAAATAAAATAAATTATCTCAAAGTGAATTAGTGACTTAGGAAGATCCATGGTGAGAAGACACAGCAGATCATGGAATTCAAAATGAAGAAATTATCTTATGATCTACAGGATTTACGTCCATGACTTTAACCAATATCACATTTTCCTTGTCTAGGAGGGAGACAGAAAGATCCAATCTGTTGTTTCCTGGCTTTTTCACAGGTGTTTCCTATTTCTAGGCCTCTCCTAATTTTGTTCTTATACAGTTCAGGAGACACTGTTTTCTCTAGCTTTCTGTTTCCATAAACCATCACTGATTGTTGCAATATCCACTCTGTCAGCCGAGACAAAAAAGAGCTCAGTATGTGATACGCTGATACAAAAATATCCAGCGTCAGGATATTCCTCCGACCTTCAAAAATAACACTCTTTTCTGCCTGCATTTCATGTATTACTGAGAACCATCTGTTTTTATACTCTCCTGACTCCATATGGGTCATGTATTACCTTGTCATGAATAATGCACCAATATTAATGACTATACATTACTTAAAATCAAAAGAAGGAAACCATAAAGGAAAGGAAGGAAAAAATACTAAAATAAGACTAACATCCATTCAATAAATTAATATGATACCAACTCCGAGCTAAATTTGTCAGAAAATTAAGCTGTTTTCACCAAGAACATTTATAAACTGAGTTTTTATTCGAAGAACCGTGACCTTTAGCTAGCACTATACTTTCTTCTTTGGACTTTGTTCAAAAGCTAAACTAACTTTGACTCTCGGGGCAAAGCAAAATAAGTAATAATATGTCTTCTGTGTATAACAAGAAACAATTCTGTAGAAGGCTGGAAGACATTCCTATTCTGACACACACATATTTCAGAGATGGTTTAATGAAACCATAAAAAATAGAGTGGTCTAATTCTGAAATGTTGTATATATTCAATGCACAAATATTTGTACGTTGAGTAAAATCATGGCATTGGAAAGAAATCTTCATTCAGTATTTCTCCAAAGATATTTGAATCAACAAGAGGAATAAGTTCTCTGATGCCATAAAAAGGCCTTGAAGCCATTTTAATTAACCCACTGGATTTGCTCAGGCTTATGCCTGAAAACATGCAATACTTGTATGAGAGCTCTTAATCCAAACCACTTCTTCCTGTCAGTGCAGCAGAAAACAGGCAGCACCTAGAGAAGTGGTTATATCAGTCCACTTGTAACCTTTGGTGCTAGCACCTCTGAGCTTGAGTCACAGCAGCCTGTTTGGTTCCTCTAGACTTAGGCATAGCTCTTAAATTCCTATCCTGAGCAATGGAAAATGTGGGCCATTCAGACTGCTATTTCTTATTTCAGCAGTTCCCTCGTACCACCTCCTTTTCCCAGCATGAGCTGCAACGATTGTAAGTTTATAAACATAGGCTGAACTCTTAGGAAAACAGAGCCTTTCATTTCAGAGTTTTTATTTGCCTGTAATTTTTACTAAACTGATTGGTTTGCTTTTGGAATGGGGTAGAGCACTGCAAGTGCTGGATTTCTTACCACTATAAGTTATTAGCCCCTCGCTTTTACTCATTTTGCTTTTTGAGGCACTCAGTTGTGCCAAGGAAATGATTTTTAAAGCCACACAACAAACCAAGCTGATATGGTCTACTGACAACAACTTGCATGCAGACGTGGGCTCAGGGCACAGTTAAGAGAGAATGGGACAGCTTTGGGGGAGTCAATGCTGATTGAAGCACACCTCAAATTACCACCTGAGGAATCAACTCTGCCTAAGCAAAAGCTGTCATGATTCTTTCTGGTCATTTGCTTCCAACCCTTCCTTGCTGTCAACACTGCCAGAGAGTTTGCTGGAATAATTAAACCCACAAAATATTATCCCTTGCCTTGCTGGCTTGGCAAACTGAGCCAGGTCACTGAAGGATGAGATGGGGACAAGACAGGGGGTGAAGACCCACGCCTGGGAGCTAGATGGCATAGGACAATCCCTGACAACAGACACAAGGTTCAATCAGCTCAAACTGAAGTGGATGGGGAAACTGAAAGGCACAGCACCCTGCTGAAAATAAGTCTGTGGCAATCAGGAGGAAGAGACAGGTTGGAAGCTGGCGCAAACTGTCCCCTGTGAATTTACAGCACTTAGATGGATCAGCTGGGAAGCCTTTGAGGCCAGTGATAACCGAAACAATTGATTATTTGTTCAGTTTCCTGGTTCACATAACAACAATGAAATTTAATTTTACCTCATTGCTTTTTCAAAGTCCAGTATGACTTCAGGCCCTTGCTATTTTGAAAAGGCCAAAATAGTACTGACTTCACTAGCTGATTGATTCTAGCATTGAATATACTCTGCTGAGGAGGAGGGAGGACTAAGAAACAGAGAGTGAGAAAAGAAGAAGCAAAGAAAAAAAAAGTCATCAGTGCAGAATTAAACCTATGGTTTAATTTCGCTTTTATTATACTCACATTGAGATAACTCAAAATAGTTTATCTGACTCAAAACTGACTTAGGTGTTAATTTCTTTTCCAAATAAACTTTGGTCTCTATAAGTAATTTGGCTGGACTATCCATCTTGGGTTTTATGTTCAAATGAGCTACTTTCTTTCAACTTTCTGCAAATAATCTTGCTTTTGTGGAAAAAGAAGTGTTGCACACCCTAACAATATCTGAGGTAGCCAAACTAATCAATATTTCTTGCAACTTCCTTCCAAGGTTGCTACCAATGAAAATGTTTGACATTTTCAGGTCTTCTGAAAGGTCTTCCGTGCAGGTCTTCTGGCACCCTTTGCTTTGCTCCTGCTTCAAGGATAGAGTTGGACTAGATGTTCACCAGAAGTCCCTTTCAGCCTCAGTAAACCAGTGCTTCCATTGAGTTGAACTTAGCCTCAGGGTTATATTTCACAGCAAGAAATACTCGGACACGAAAGTGCATGATTATCAAGTCAGCAAATATAAAGAGCAATTTCTCTCTCTAAAGCATGAATCACATAATCCTAAAACAAGTGTCTAAATAAGTCGAATGATTTACTCATTAGTAGTGTCTTTTTCTCTCATTGACTACAATGGGAGCTTAGAATGACTTGCTCTGACTCATACATTTAACTCTTACACATCCAAAATTCAATGAGAATGAGATAAAGTTTTTCCTTAACATAAGAGACAATAATATCTGTCCCTAGAGAGAATATAATATATATATATATATATATATAGACTATCCTATGATCTGCTTTCTTCCTGAGCGATAATGATGACTATACAGATCTCTACTGAGCAAAGAGTGGAGGAAGCAGCAGATACTATTTGCAGTAACACCATCATTGCACCACAGACACTGCTCACTGACAGCTTTTCCATCCCCCTCTTCTGGGTGATTCAGGCTTTTTCAGCCTCATTATCAATGAAAAACCTTCCATCTCTAGTCATTAGCTGCCTAGGATAACCCCTAGAAAAGCTGCCCCAGGCAGTGTGGGAGAATGCAGCAATGGTGGTGATGGGCCATGAGGCACCAGTACCAGCTGGAGACAGGCACAAAAGAGGTCTCAGTCTGATGGCAGTGTGTAAGTGCTGTATCGTGGCCTAGCGATAGGCTGTAGGGAGTGGCTGTGCCTCCCGCTGATGTCAGCCTCACCTGTGGGTGGGGTGTTCTGTGGAGGCACTGAACAAGGCGGGTTGTAAAAGGGGCTGTAGTGTTAGGTGACTACACCATCGTGAATGGGGAACGAAGGCTGCAGGGTCTTCTAAGGTTCTCTGCAGAGGCCACGCTCTGAATCACTTATGAACAGAAAAATATAGGCATAGGGATAGATCATAAACTCATGTTTGGGTTGGGACTTCTGCAATGGGAGAGACTAGAAGTTTGTGACTTCTGTCACCTGCAGAAAGAGCTTTTCTCCACCTTTGTCACCTTCAGATCTGAGTTCACAGAAACACTGGCGCATAACAGTGCACTTGCACCAAGACGAAGTGATGCATGGCAATGACTGGAAACGTCTTTATGTGAGAGATGGAGTCGCTCTCATGGTGGGCACATTGCTTGTCAGAGACTGTGGAGGGGCTTCTGAGGACTGTGCTGCCTTCATACTATTACTTCTCATTATTCATTCTCACAGACACTAACAGCACTGCATATTGTAAGGAACTACAGCTCTAGAGCAGATGTGAAGGACATTGGAGGTGAAGTTACCACCATCTGGTGGTAGTACCGGTGTTAACACAGACAGGCCTGCCAAGGACGAGGCCCTTTTGAAACTGATACTCCCGAACAAGGACTGGTAGGAAACATGGTAACTGATGGAAGACTTGCCTATAGTGTCCATGAAACAGTGGAGTTCATGATTCCAAGCGGAAGGAGAAATGCAGACTCTTCAAGAGAACAAACATTGCTTTATACAATCATAGAATCCTTAAGGTTGGAAAGGACTTTTAGAGATCATCTAGTCCAGCTCCCCTGCATATGCATGGTCATCTAGAGCATGTGGCAAAGGATTGAGCCCAAGAGGGTTTTGAAGATCTCCAGAGGAGACTCCACAACCTCTCTTGGCAGCCTGTTCCATCATTGAGAGAACTGATAGGGAACCTTCCCCCCGCCCCCATCATTGCTATATAGTGGCAAATCACGGACGGCACTGTGAATAATAGTATGTATTAATGATAAAGGGATAAATACCATCTGGCTTTTCAGATACAATTCTTACCACTCCTTATAGGTGAGATCCTTTAAAATGGCTACTTTTTTTTTTTTTTTTTTTGAGGATAGCATCATTTTCCTTTTATCAATCCCAGAAGTATCCTGACATTAAAATTAGTGATATTCCAGTGACGTCTGAGTATTTACATTTCATCATATTCACCTTCTCTCCTAAAGGAAAAAGAGAATCACAGATTATTTTTCCCACAAAAAAATGGATTCCAAAATTGTGATGGCAGCCCCAGCAGACCTTCATCCTTAGTTAAATTAGAACTTGAAAGCTGAAAGTATACTTATGCTATAGTACACTACAGTTGGCCTCAAAATTTGAATTATATCTGAAGGCTATTGCAAAATCATTGGCATTGTATAACAGTCATCTAAAGATGTGAAAATCTGTAGAGCAACAACAGCACTCATCCTTCACAATAAGACTACATTTAATGTAATTATAGTAATTAAGATCCAGATATTAACTTTCATTTCAGATTAACAAGCCACTTATGCAGTACAATACAAAGAGACTTATAATTACAGCGACAACATTGTGATTTTTGAAAACTATTTAATAATGCGTGATAAGTGACTGCCAGCTTGCATTAAGATGTTTCACAAATTCTGCATATATTCAGTGTTTGATAATCCTGTTTTGAAGACAGGGTTTGCAAATTGAATTCAAAGGAAAATGCAGCATTCTTCTGCCAGAAGCAGTAGAGTATATTTAGTACTGAGCAGACCTTTATAAGTGCAGCAGATAAATCAATTCTGTTGTAGTTATTTGATGTAGCTGGGGTTCTGAATCAAAGCACAGTGACAACAGTAAAACATCTTTTAACAATCTGAGTGTATCAAAATTTAAAGGGGATTCTCTAGCTTAAACAAGGCATCCTCTTAAAAGAAGTGATAAGCTAGTAAAGAAGAAATAAATAGATCCATGCTATTGGACTTTTCTAACATCATGAAATTATAAAATGTTGGAACTGAGTCACTACTTGATTGCTCCAGAGTAATGTGTCTATTTTAAGCACTTCTGAAGTCACCCTCTTACAGAATATGAAGGCTCTTCAGTTCTTGGATTCTTGAATGACTTTTTGTTTTCCAGAGTTTCAAGAAGAGTTATTATCCTCATTTTGTATATGAACACTAAGGTACAGAAATAGTATTCTTCAAAAAAGAAAAACAGGAGGGTTTAAAATCTTCAGTATATTATCTCTTTTTTAAAAAACTTCAGTACATTACTCAGCTTCATATACAAATAATATCCTAAAGAACTTTAGAAATTCAGTTTACTGAACCTAGGCTGACTGTCTGATCAGTGGACCTACACAGTATTGACAAGCTTCAAACTCAGTTCCCAAGTTGTGACATTTTTGTGAATAATATATTTTCAAATATTGTAATATAGCAAAGTTGGAATCAAATTCACCTATTCTTTACAAAAGATCAAAAGAGACATCCCAAACTACTTTCTGCCAAAACTCAAGTGTTCACGGCAAACACAAGAAATATTAGACTTAGAGCTGTATAAACTGCTTTTGTGTGAATAATTTACTCAGAAGAATAGTTTAACTTAATAAAGTTTTATATTAAATAACATTTAATATAAAACATAATATATTTTTGATGCTGGACTGAGCATTACAAATAAAGCTGTTAAGTAAAACAAACAAATAAACAAAAACTTCAAAAATGGGGGATATATTAACAAGATGATTTCAAAGCCATTTATAAAACCAGCGAAGAGGATACTTTCCGAAATTAAACAGTTAGTGCATAGTACAGTTGCCTGGCATTATAGAAAATGTCAAAGTCAAATATTTGAAGGGTGGCTACACTAGCAACTATTCCACTTAGACTGAATTGATAATTGTCCAAAAGTTAAGTGCTGCTCAAAGGATTTTGCACAAAAGGGAATGTAAGAGAAGAATGTTTCTTGTCAAAGCTATTCTGCTCAGTACAAAATATTTTAAGTCCATAAGGAGACAGAATGATTCCTTACCTCAAAGTTATAGGGTATTTGTGATTCGGTATGAAAAGAAACAGGATTAGAGAAGGATCTCTCACACTTCCACAGCTGAATGCCCTAACCACAAGACTGCTCAAGAGGAGAGTGGCACAGCCACCTTACTGGTTTGCTCGATATAACTATTAGATTCTAACGAAAATGCCTCTAGAATGA
This sequence comes from Rhynchotus rufescens, assembly GCA_032273925.1. Taxonomy (NCBI): domain Eukaryota; kingdom Metazoa; phylum Chordata; class Aves; order Tinamiformes; family Tinamidae; genus Rhynchotus; species Rhynchotus rufescens. The sequence goes on along the minus strand of JAVCKT010037607.1, from coordinate 832 downwards.
GCCTTTAGCTCATTCAGTAAAATTAGTTGGTAAAATTTTCAGTGAAAGAGGGACAGGAATTTTTAACTTGGACTGATCAAAACAAAATATTCTCCACAGTTCATATTCTAGGAATTACCTTAGTTGTCTTTGCTGTTATAAAGAATATAACTTGTTTTTTCCTTCCTCCATCATCTTCTCCTATGCAAATAAATTAAACAAAAAGAAAGAGCAAAACACAAGAAAAGGTACAGTCTAGTAGCTTGTGAGGCAGGAAAGCTGAAATGGTTAATATTTGACAAAGTTATAAGAAAGTGAAAAGAGACCTTATATTGAAATTATTGGATAATCATGGCTATTGGTATTATATTTTGTCACTCGTGGAAAACAAGGTACAAAGGAAAGAAAAAAGGAAACATAGAGAAGTAGACATGTACATGGGCACACAGACTGCTGACTTTCCCTATATTCGGTTTTGTATATATTCCCTTAGTAACAGATAAATATAAGATGCTATCAAGCTACATTAAAATACTTTTTTGAGAAAGGAAGGCAAAACATGGATGAGAAAGGTAAACTAAAACTTCAGTCATGCCTTATAAGGAAATGGGAGGAAGATTTAAGTGAAAGAACAGCAAAGGGCAAGGGAACACATACACAAAAATAAGAAAATATGTGAAAATCACTAATCCAATATATCATATTATTCATACTGTTTCTTTTTACTAATACCTTCTTAATCCTTTGTAGTCTTTACTGGTAAAGGAACAGAGCTAGTGCATGTATAAAACATTTGTCAGAATACCTGCTGCAGTATTTCACACCTAATAAGTACATGCAGAAAAGAAGAAAT
>JAVCKT010037605.1:23599-40468 GCA_032273925.1 Rhynchotus rufescens | reverse complement strand
AATATAAATTTTTTTATTTTTTAAATTCCAACGGGGTTGAGGTTGTTGGAAAAAAAAAAAAAAAAAAAAAAGTTAGAAAAAGAGAACCCACTCATCTGTACTTTTGAGGCAATGCTTTAAAACATTTAGGGCAAGAAAGGTGAAGTTAGGTAATACAGATTTAGCTCCTATTTTATAGTTAAGTGGGTTGGCACTCTCTATAAATGCACCCTACCATTCCTTCCAGGGCTTTAGAGGGGACAGAGGGGACTGCTTTACACATTTGGTGTAGGGAAGGGAACTAACATCTGTGTCCTTGGGGATATTAAAGCAGGCTTTATATGCAGAGCCGTCCATCCCTTTCTCTATTGAACCTTAGCTATCCCATCCTCCACCCCAAAATGAGAGTCCACAATTCTACCTCCACTGGAACATGCTTGCAGTATTCCCACCCATGTGTCATTTGGTGACACTAATTGAAAACAGAGACCTTGACAAAATGGTCTAAATCGAGGGAAAGAAAACATTAGTGTCATTGTGATGCTAATAGAGGATGCTATAGTTAGACAGGGAGGAAAGAGCAGGGAGGGAGCTATGTGTATGCAACTCCTTTGATTTATTCCATGTGCTTCTGTACATTTTTCATTTATAGAACTTTTTTTTTTTTTGTATTCCCTTGATAATGCCAAAAAAGAAGAAGCAGGCGTGTGTTCAAATGTTTCAGGCTATCCACAGTTAAAAAGAGGCTGAATTTCAGCTAAGCAGGTTTTTTGTTTCAGCCTGTCCTTGAGTGCTTCTTTTAAAAAAACATCCCGTTATAGTCAAAGGTCCTAATTTTAAGTCAGATTCCACAGGGGTTTCATTGCCTTTTTTCTATTATTTTCTTCAATGATTCAGACCTCCTTTTTGATCAATCAGGGAATTTGGGGAGTGAAATATAAGGTGCAGTTGGACATTCATGGCTTTCCTGCTATCTAGCTAGATTCCAAGCTGTCACAGTGTTTAAAAAGCAATTCCTGGAACAATCTGCCTCAGACGTCCATAGGGAATACACATATGTGATTAACCCAACTGGCCACTGGGTGTGACCATTGCACCACACAAAAGCAACTGAGACTTTTCCAAAGACAGATCTGGAAGCACTGGAGCTAAAAAAAAAAAAAAAAAAAAAAAAAAAAGCCAATCTTTTAACATATAGATCAAAATCAATAACGTCAAATAACTTTCTGTGCAGTTTTCTTATGCTTCCTGTACAATGTATAACATCTCCCGAAAGCCAGTATAAAGCATTTAAAACAGTATTGAAAAAAAATACTTTATATTAATCCAATTACCAGACTCTCCTTCCCTTCTACAAGGGAAAACTACAAAGTCTCTTAAAGCTGCAGATGTTTGGCTCTGTGTTCACTGAAGCTACATTAATAGAATAAGCACATTCCCTGGCAAGACTGCTTAAATAGGCAGTATCCAAAATATTAGCTCTCGGCTACCTAGCTTGCAGCCGAAGTGACTCTACCTACTAAAAAGAAGAGGAAAAATAAATCTACAACATATCATTGCAGGACATCTTCATACAATTTTCCTTCATATCTGGCTTCTGTAAATATGAGAAAAATCCTTTTGGACCAGGATTGTCCATCTAGATTTGTAGCAGTATGTTATTTATATCAGCCCACTGCAAAATGCTTCCCAGTTTTATACACTATTTTATAGTATTTTTCTTTTATATTACCTATACTCTTCTACATTCTAAGTATATATGTATATATATATGTATGGTCATATATATACACATCAAACAATTTGCAAGATCTTTTTCCTATGCACACTGAAGTTCAGTAGCAAAATGTTCCCATATCCCCTAGAGACAAATTGAACTTCAGTGGTATCAGGCCCTGATCAGAGACTCAGTGGTGGTATAGCATTACCTCAATCTCCAAAACACTGGTTAGTCCTGGGACTGCTCCAGCTTGCACTGGTTAGAGCTGCCTCAATAGGCAACAACTGAATAAAAAAAGCACCAAGAACGCAACTGGCTCCATCCTTCCTTCATCCTTGTGCTAATGCCCAGTGCCCTGGGGAATGAGTATTAACTGTGGCGGCTGTTAAAGGGTCAGCGTGTGCTGTTTTTAAAGGGAAAGATAAGCAGAAAGGAAAGAAAACCTCTGTTTCTGGCTTCCTTCCATGCTTTTCATTCTGATTTTTTAAAGGTATGTTTAGCAAAAAATAAAGCATGACCAAATCCAAAATAATCATCATCATCATCATCTCTCAGTAGCTAGCAGCTCATGCTGGAAATCATCCACAGTTCTTAGAATCACTGTGTTTTTACATCAAGCCAGACATCTGGCATCTTTCTGAATTCATGCTGTGCTGCCAATGTTTTAACAAGGGGCACTCAACAAACACCACTTTCCCTATAAGTTTGTGATAAACCTTAAATTGGGATTCTGTGAGTTAAAGGCTATGGAAACTATTTTAAAAAAATAAATGTTTTCTTATAACCCAAGGAAGGAGTAATTCCTCTTGACAAATAAACAGAATGTTCTGCTGGAAAGCTACACTTTCAGTCTGAAATAAAATACACTGTATATATTGCTTGCATAGCATACAGTTCAACTCATGTGTAATTTCACTGTAAAAAGAGAGGATCTTTAGAAAATTCTTCAACCTTTGTAAAATCTACTGCAATCAAAACGTCTAGAAAAAAAAGAAAAAAAGAAAAAAGAAAAAAAGAAAAAAAGGAAGGAAAAAAAAAGGAAAAAAGATTCTCTTCTTAAATGTCTTTATGGTCTCCAGGGAGAATATTCCCTACAAGACAAGAAGATTTAGCAGGATTCAAAAAGGAGAGCAAGCTCTCTTAGAGGCAGAGAAAACACCTAGCCATCGTTCAGTTTGGCTGTAAAGGACTCCTGACAACCCCACGGCTGTTTCCTCCAGCACCTCTTTGTTGAAGAACCTTTCTTTCCTTTTTCTTTTTTTTTTTTTTTTTTTTTTTTTTTTTTTTTTTATTTAATGAATTTTATTCTTTTATTACTTAAAAAAAAAAAACCAAAAAAAAAAAAACAAAAACAAGTGGCAGCAGCTTCCTTTATCCTTCTATAGTGTTTTGTAAACTGGGCTCAGTTTCAGGGTGCTGCGCAGCCCCTTTCTTCCCAACTTCGTAACATGTTCACGCAACAGTGACTGTGCCCTGGGGAGCTTCACGCCTGTGCGAGGGCCAGCCTGCTGTGGCACACAGCTGCGCGCGTGCTGCCCGTCAGGAATCCGGCTTATTCAGGGAGAAGTGCAATGAAAAAGAAATACAGAAGCGATGAAACGACGTCCTTCACATTTCTTACTGAGAAAAGCTACTGAAACAAAAAGGGTGACATCTGAGGTGTGTCCTGTTACCTCTTTACTCCAATATCCTCTCTCTGACAATGCCAAAGCCAAGCTCTTATGAACAGGGGGCAGAAGGGTTCTCTCCTCATCTAGAGGCTATTTCAGTGGTTTAAAAGAAAATTACATGATTGAATCCTGCTTGGTAGCTTTCGTATATCACTGCTTATTCAGTAGTTTATAGGAAAACTTTTGCAATAGGCTAGATTTTAACTGAAGGTAGAAGGCTGTATATCTCACTGCCAGCCATTGAGAGGTGCTCAGAATTTTGATTTCCTTTACCTGTATGTTTCAATCTCTTCAGAATAACTCAGGCGATATCAGGGTCAAGAGCTTGGAAAAAGGATGTAAAAAGTTGTGCTCAGCATATTTCTCTGATCAGAGTTTCCATGGCACAATAAATAAAAGACATTTGGTACGATTAATGTGTTAGCAACAAAGCAGTAGCCTAGAGACACAAGGATACTATGGCAGTGCCATAGAAAATCAGGCTATGTTTAAAAGAGAAATCCTTCAGAGATCTATTATTGAGAACTGTGCAATATTAGAATGGCTATTGTCCAAGCAATTCTGTTTTCATCTTTGATAATATGAGTTTATCTTGCCAAATGTTTGTCCAAAACAAAAACAAAACAAAAATAACCCCAACTCCTACAACCTAGTGCTACCTGTCATCTTCAAATCTTTTCCTGTTTGAACTGAGCCATCTTATTTTATTCCCGCCCACAGGGACATTTTTGAATGTTTGAACGATAAGTAATGTGTGTGTGTGTGTGAGAGAGAGAGAGAGAGAGAGAAATAATTCCACAAACCTTTGGAAAATATTCTTTCTCTAAACAATCATTCCTAATTAATTTTGAATGGCTGCTTAGGAGATGCTATTTAATACATAGCCCAACTTCTAGGCAATAAGCTTCCATATCACCAGAGTCTAATCCTTTGGAGACTTCACTGAGATATCACAGTCTTTCAAAAAGAGAAACTTCACCTTCATAGTGGAAATTTAAAAATATTCATAGTTGCACTTCTCTATCAAGCCCTTGGAACAAGCATAGCAAGATGGGTTGTATGTACACTATGTAGAGGAGTAAAAATACAAAACACTACAGTTAATTAGATACAGAAAAAGAGCACGTTACCAAAAGCAAGCCTAAATAGCACAAAAAAATATTTTAGCACTTCACTATCAAAGAGCAGGAGATACAAAGGCTGATAAATTCACAGATTTAGAGTCAAATTTTCTGCTGATGTAACTCACACATAATTCTATGATGTTCTATCATTAGATAATTTCATATTGATGAAAAACCTTTCCCCAGCAAACAGAATTTATTCCCATTTCAATCACCTGCACACACATAGCTGTAATCAGCTGGACTGGGCTCAAATCCAGGCAAAAATGTGGGTAAAAAAAACTTGCTATTCTTCACCATCCTACCAAGGTATTTTGATTCCTAGTTTTCCAGATACTTGCACCTAATGGACAAGAAGTAGTGGGAGCTTTTGTCAACCTCAAGAGGAAAGACTATGTTTTGCTGCTGTTGTGGTGCCAGCCTCCCACAAGCTGGATGTTACAGCACATGAAGAGGCTGGTCTCCTGTGAAACAGCGTGGAACACAGCGGGGAAGAGCAGGTGAGTTATAGTTGCAGTCAAGGTCCTCTATTCTCTCACTGTTTCCTTAGTTTCATTTTGAAAGGAAGAAACATAGGCTTCATGCATACCTGAGGACTGGTAGCAGTCCTCACACTCCCACTTGACACAGTATTTTGTCATTCAGATATTGAGGTATTGCAACTGCCACAGTCATCATTTGGCTGATTAGGTGTTTAGCTTTTAACACATATTTCATTCCAAAAGCAACACAGCAAGGTGTAGATTCAATGCCAAGTATTCCTCTAAAAATGTTTTTGTATTTTTATCTTTTCATTGGTTAATTTTTGAAAGTTTGCTTTGGCTACATTTCAGGTCCCTAAGCTTCTTCTATTATCTTTCTCAAATGGGATGACGAGCAACGAATGTAATAGTCTAGCTGAGAGCATACTACTGATGTGTATAATGGTTTTATGTTTTTCTATATTACTCTAATGTTTTATCTGCATTTCCAGCTATCACTTCACACTAAGCAGATGTTTTATTGGGCTGTCTACAGTGATTCCCTTCTCTTTTTCCTGAGTGATGATAGTGAGTTCAGCATTATCTATAAGCCGTTGAATGTGCACTACCTTGCATTTATCAATCATGAACTTCAGCCATTTCTCTTCTGGTTATCTGCATATTTGTAAGATTCCTGGATCATTCTAGGAAGACATTAATGTCTGTGGCATCTCTGCATTTCATTACCTCGTCATCATTTTAGGTCATTTTTTTTTTCTGAGAAATGAGAAAGATCCAAAATTTCTGTGTGCAGTTACTCTTTTTTATTCTTCTTCTCCTTCGTCCTTTTTTCTTCTACTCTTACCTTCCTTCACCTTTGCCATTTTAGGCTTAAAAAAAAAGAGTTTCCCAAATATTTCCTACTATCAACAGCTCCAAAGAAGAAAATATTCTGGATCACCGAATAGATAAGAAAGAACACTTGTCACTCAGCTTTTCATAAAGATGAATTTGTTAATTCGGTGTGTACAAATCGACTCTTTTTTTCAACAGTTTGAAAATGCTTTCCCTTTCAGCTTGTACCTCTTCCATATATGTAATATGGCATCACTACTATGAACTCTGAAGGTGCAGAGCGCTTCAGATCTGATCAAAAATTAAATTGCAGGCTTGAATTTACATAAAAGAATATCACGCTATATTTCATATCCTGCTCATTCACAATTGGAAAAACTATTGATGCCCTTCAGCAAAGTCTTTCATGCTGTTTGGATTTAAAATTGTGTTATTTAATTGTGATAAAAGAGGTTACATGTTATGTTTCAGGACAGGAAGAACAAAAGTCTTGTAATCAGTTTTCTGTGAGAAGTCCTCACAGAATTTAAACTGAATTTTGTTTTCTATAATCACCCAAATTTGAGAGTTTAAAATCACCTGTTCTTGAGCCACTGTAGTTATGTATTATTATACAGCCCTTTGTGGTTTTTGAATAGAGAATAAACATAAATATACCTCAGTTTAACTAAAAATGCATCAAATATTTGTGGAAAAAAATCTGTCCTGATATAAACAAGAAGTCTTAAGAAGCATGGAAATGCTAACAGATATTAAGGCCGAGATATGAGATATTAGCTGTGCTGCAGGGTTTGACAAAGTAGTGGGGCATTAGGCCAGGATAGTAATCAGTCTCACAGAAGCCAATGTTGACATCATAGGCTTCCTCCTCATATTTTGTAATGTAGCCCTGCACTGACTGTCATCATTAGTCTCCAGAGCTGAAAAACCTTTTGCATAGACCCTTCTGTACCACTGAATCCAATTTCTACAAGATGATTTTCCATCTGTCCCTGCTTCCACTAAAACAGAAGATAGTTGCTTAATTTCAGTTGCTTAACTATGCCCTGATTTCTGTACCTGTAGACAATTTACTGAACTAGCATAAAGATTAATATATTCCCCAACTATAATAAAAAGTTTATAATATGTTAAATTGTACAGCTTTTTTTTGCCTAATTTAAAAAAAAAACTCTAGCACAGTCATCTTCAGAGATGGTGAGTGAGAGCTAAAACCCAAGATATACATTTCCTTTTTGTTTCCTGTGATAAACTCTTTATTATCGAGATATATTTTGTTGAAATAATCACATACAGAGATAAAGCAACTGACTTCATAGAGAGCTGGAATTAATCAGATATTTTCTCTAATGATACCTGAAGAGCCCAAAGCAAATGTATCTAAGTACTCTGAGACACAGGTTGACATCAAAATACTGATTTTTCCAGCTACCTGCGGCATATCCTGTTTATAGTGACATTCTATTGACATTTACACGGTCGTAACAATCATCTGTATGAAAAACGAGTAAAACATCCCTATGACCACCTAAACAAGAATTCATGTTGGCCACTGAACACTTTTCACCATTGAGTATGTTCGGATTTTACGTGAACCTACATCTTTAAGGTGAGAGACCACTAAATTGACTGATGTTCTCAGAATTATTATTTAATGGATTTTCTCCTAATCATGGAAAATTTAGTTTTGGTTTTAGGATAGGAAAAGGGGTTTGTAAAGACAGACAACGGAGAAAGAGGAATGTAATAGAATGAAGTACAGATGTTATAAGCTCTGAAGAGATTACACAGTGTTTTCCAAAATTCACCTGCCTCTAACGGGTGTCATATTTCATAAAACTCATTACTCCAACATGTACTTTTAAGTGCATTGGCCAACTGTCTCTTCTATTTTAAATCCATTGGCCCACATGAAGCTTCTAATCCCTGCCAATAAGAAATGAAGGCTAAGGATGTGTCACATAAATTTCTTCCATGAAAAACAAGTACATAAGATCCTGCACATATTTAGTAAATTTATAACCTGTTGAATGAGAAGGATCTCAATACGTGGGATTTCTAAGCTAACCATTCTGAGAGTGCTATGTGAGTGTCTTGTTTGTCAAAGATGGCTATTAAGACCTGACTTGGAAAGCCACCCTATGAGAAGCAAAGTGAGCCCCATGGTGTTCCTCCTCTTTATTTGGATTCTCTTTTTCATTTTTATCTTTTAAACAAACAAATTAACAAACACTATAAAAAAAAAAAAAAAAAAAAAAAAAGATAGAGTTCAGGCTTTTCATTCTGGGCAATAAATGCCTCAAAAAATAAATCTTCAAGCGATGAGATGGCTGTAAACATTGTTCATTGTAGCAAACTTGCTAACTTCCACTTAATAAGCTCTAGTCTTAGAGTAACAGGTGCTTTACAAAAAGATGAGGTAAATGATTGCCTCTAGTAGGACAGACACTTATTCCTAGACTCCAGGCAATCTAGGTTTTATCTCAGAGAGCACACATCAAACCACATGACACTCAATTCATCTACAGCCCCACTGACTTGTTTATTTAAGCTATTATATGCCATTATATATTTTACTCCAAATGAAAATAAGGTTTGATTTACAATAATAATAATGGTCATTTATACAGCATTTTTCAACACAGAATGGCAGATCACAAGATAAACTCAGAGATATTTATATAAGGATTGCTTTGCCAGTACGTAAGCCCACCAAAATGAAAGGTGATAGCCTTCAAACTACAACTGGACAAATATTATGAAACATATACATTATCTCAATTAATTTTTACTTTTTTCTCAACTAATTTATTAGGGGGATTTTTTTTTCTGTAGTAATCAACCAGTTGCATAGCTCTGTAAATACTGCTCATGAAATAAATCACTTGACAGATAATAACAATTTTCATATAAAATGTTTACTTGACAAATAATTTTTCTGATAATTGTGGAGCTGAGCTTTAAAACTCACGCTATAACCTTGCACAGTCATTCTAGACAAGCATAAAAAAATCTTTAAGTGAAACTGTAGGAAGAATTTTACACAGCAGGAAGTAGTTAGTCAAATGGAAATATGGTTATAATAGTGAGATTAAAACTTTTAACTTGTAAAAAGTTGTTCAAGTTCTTTAATTGTTAGATATGCTCTAAGATCTTGCCTTATATCTCATCAAAAGAATCTTTAACCAGGACTATCTGTGCTTCTAAAGGCTCTCTTTTGAAAAGGCTTGGTTTGCACAGGATTTTAGCTGAACAAATCCCATTAACAGCCACAAGAGTCATTCAACTAAATCCCCCATGCCAAAGAATGGAAACAACAGTGTGAGTAATATGTGAGTTTGTACTTCTCCGAAAATGTGTAAAATGTGAAATAGAAGAGAAACAGCTTCACGGTCACAGACACATGATCAACCTACTGTATCACAGGCTCTCCTGGAGGGAAGGGAAAGAAGGCAAGGGCAACAAAGGTGGGAGGAGGAGAAAAAGCAAAGCAGGAAGATGGATGCACACGAACAGTGAAATTATAACAAAACAAAGGCTGCTGCATGTTGTACCAAATATACCTGCATTTTGTGTTCTAAGGGAATTCTACAGGCTGCCTGGCCCCTTCTTTTTCTTTTGAAGTTCTTTCTGGAGTTGGCTCTTATCTAAGCAGTTCACGCGTCCCTATTGAAATGCTCAAAAACGGAGCAAGGTGTGAAGAGGAACAGAAGCTTAAGCAAGGCTGCAGAAAATACCCATTTATTCATCTTTCAAAGGCAGTAGAAAGGGAGTTGAGCACATCTTTATTCTTCTGTGAGAGAATGCTATTGTTCATCTTGTTCTAATTATGAAATTTGAACTTAAAAGGAAGAAAGAGAACACCCCTCTGACTGTGCAGAGTACATATTTTCTGGAAATAATTCTTATAGAGATATATGTCAACCCTGCGTATCCAAGAATGACCCAAAAATTAAAAGGTAACATACAGGAGCATTTGATACAATCTACAAAGCTGTACTTCTTGATCTATTTGTGTTCCAGACACATTAAAGAACTGCGTGGCAGAAGAAGAAAACACGGATAATCTTTCGTGACTGTCAGTGCTACAGAAATGTAATTGCAGAACCAGAAACTCCATGAAAAGAATGCCATGCCATTTACCACAATTCAAAATGAATCAAATTATTCCTTAATAGCACTAAAGGGCACATTCTTCAAGCACAAATAAAAAGAAAACTGTAAGGATAGTGTCTCCAGTAAAAACAGTGGACAGTTTCTGTGCAATTTACAGACTGAATTTTTCTTAAAAAATTAAAATAAACCTTTCTGCTCCTGAAAGCCATAAGCTTAGTAACAGTCAGACCTATGCCTTCATTCTCCATTAAAAAAAAAAAAAAAATAAAGAAAAAAAAAAAAAAAAAAAGAAATTGTTAGAAAATGTAAACATTCCAGTTAGGCCAAAGTCTTAAAGATGAGGAGAGAAGGGTCAGCACTCTCTGGTTATCTTGAGTGTCTTTGGGTAAATCTTTCTAAAGTGCTCTTCTGCAATTCTTAAATGCAGATAGTGACACTTACATTTCCAGGGAAAATACTCAAAGTGAGGGCAGAGATAAAGGGAGCAAGGGCTTTAGCTTGGAATAAGGAACTTCTCTTTCTCACCAGCAGTTGAGTGTGACATTAGCAGTTTTGCAAGTCAGAGTATAGCCTTTTGTGTACACATTTGGATTGGAAATCTGTTTCTTAGAAATCCATGAAGTAAAGTTTTCATTAGCAATTACACACCTTGTAATATCTCCAGACCATGTGCTTACCTGCTCATGCATTTTCAGAGTTTCCAAAGGCTTTAGATAGCTGGGATTTTAATTCCTCTTTCTCTTCCTGTCTGCACATCCAAAACAGACTAGAATAAGGGTTGTAACACCAGCTGGGCTACATCCTGAGGATGTAGATGTTATTATTTGCAGCTGAACTAAAATTAGTTTCTTTTTTCTGTTCCTCAATTCTTAGCAGATTCTCAATTGCATACTCTTTTCCAAGGCCACATTTGGCTTTTTATTTCTTCACTCCTCTATTTAGACCTGTTGTGCCTCACACACCATGCATTAGATAGATGCACACAGCAGAGATGCATGCTGTTTAGTTCTGGGTCCATGTTCCTTGCACTTCAGAGCAAGAACCTTCTTTTCTACAAAAATTCAGTTTACACTATAGGGAAGCACAGGACCCTGGTTCTCAGTTTCATGTCAGTGAAACATCCTCAGAGGAGGAACTTTTACCAAACACTCCTTATCTGATAGTGAGTGACATTCATTGCCTTCCATTACCCATGTTTTCAGGAGATGAAGAATGGATAATTAATATCTCAATTCCTTTCTAATTCCTTGTTTAAGTTGGAATAACTCCCTTCAAGACAGTGGATTTGAAAAGTATTCTGTTAGCCTTAGTTTGGAGTCAATTGTCCCGTTGCATGTGTGTAGCCCATATAATCTCCTCCCATGATCTTCTGCAGTTCTACTTAATAGAGACTTTGTACTTCCACTGCCTGGAGAACACATTTGTACTCCTACAGAGTACTCTTAGATAAGTTACTTTGTTTTACAAACAGAGATGCTCTATTATTCAAACTTTAGCAAAAAAAGGCACCTGGTAGAGCTGGTGTCACTTTGCAGTTGGAACAATTTGCAATTTATCTTTAAAAAAGGAAGTAAAAAACAACAAAAAAAAATAAAAACAGCACTGCAATTTAGAGCAACAGCTCCAAATTCACTATGTAGCGAAGCATAAATTGCTTCCTTCTGCGACGTATGGATAGAAAATTTTTTATTATCACACAGACCATCTCACCTGTGTTTGTCTATGTAGGCCTATAGCCCTCCTCGTAGCAGTTTCATATGATTTTCCCCTTCCTGTGACATTTTGAAATGAATGGACATGTTTAGCAGGGTTTTCAGTTTGGCGCTGGTGCTAGATTAAGGAGAAACTAACGACAACAAAAGAAGCATCCTGGTCAGATCTCATCATATTTGTCCTATCTCAGATGATTGCCATTGTGACTGATATTAGTGAAAGTACTTGATCACTATTATCTTATAAAAGCAATCACAGGCTGCTGATTGTTGAACAGATAGTGCCTGTATCTGTTAATAAAAGTTCTTTTTATTGTTATAGGTATGACCCATGATTGTGGAGAAGCATGAGAAATCATTATCTTCCTTTCTGAAGTTCAAACTCAGTTTTACTTTTGGGTAAAGAAGATTTTAATAAAAATGTGACTTGTTGACAGACATAGCTGATTTGCAATAGGTACCACTGGAATTTCACTTTACACTGCCACACATTGCCCTGGCAGAAAGGGCAGACCTAATATCAAAAAGTCCTATCTTAAAATGGAGAATTCCTATTCACTTTCCAGTTCACCATTTCTTTAAAATGCTCATAAAAGTTAATACAAAGCAACTTAATGAGCTCTGTGACACCAATATAAACCTCTGTCTTCTGTAGGAATCATACCAAGTATAATTATAAGTAATTATTATCCCACACAGTCTGAATTCAGTACAAAGTTCTTCAACACAAAAATTGATTGGAAACAATTTAAAAACATGAGGTATATTTAATTATCTATATTATGATAGTGCCTAGAGGCCAAAACTGAGATAGGAATCTTGTTGTGATATACTTTTTAGAAACACATAGGAGGAGAAGGTTGCTTCAATTTACAGTCTAACTGAACCAGGTGTCAACAAAAAAGGGAACAGATCAAATGCCTTGACCCTGCTCAGGAGCTCTGCAGTAAATAGGATCCAGTTCCTTGTTTCCTCTTTCAGACGACACTCTTTGATCCTCATTGTTTTTCCATTTTAAGAAGGTATAGACTCCCAGGATGGATGAGTCCACATGCATCTGTGCGGAGCTAAGTCATTAATGTCTGTTGTGTATTAATGCATATGCTCTTACATTTCTAAAATGTAAAGTTACGATCCTAAAAATATTTACCTGGACTACAGAAGAATTTTGACATCTTAACATTAACATTAACATGTTAAATATGGTAGTGTAATCAAATATCTCAAAATGCAGAAGTTAGTTAGCTTGCAACTAAATTGTAGAAAGTATCAAAATCACAGACAAATATAGAACACCTAGGATGCAAAGATCAACATAGAAAGTGAACATTTACAGAATATCATCACATAGTTCCTATTTAAGAGAAAATTTCTGGACAGTTAAAACCCTTCCATTCTCAAATACATAATTAGCCCCAAATTCAAATGGCAAGCATGTCCCAAAACGAGATAAAAAAAGCAACACAACATTTACTGGCCCACACAGCAGCTGGACCAGATGGCATCTCTATACATTTTTAAACAATACAACATAATATTTTATTAACATATCTACTTGCAGAAGTATGTGTAGAGGTACAAGGCAATAACATTACTTGACAATAATCCCGAGCAAATCAACATATCAAATAACATGCCTTCTAGAGGCTAGTAAGAGCTCTCAGTTTTGATAATGAAATATTATTATATATCTGTTATAAAAGATTTCTACCTCTTAGTCTGGCATTATTCTCGTTGACTTCCTAAATATTATGTACCAGTGTGCCACCAGCATCAATATTAAGAAGTTGTTAAATAATCTACATTATTTATAGTATGAAAATATGAATAGCTTCTCACTCTTGAATCCACTAAGCTCTGTGGAGTCTCTTCAAAGTATTTACATTACCCTTCAGAAGTGTTAACTCTTCAGTTTGGAGGCTGAATACAACTCTTTCATCAGTATTTTGAAACTGCAGCACCTAACTGATTACTTCCCCACCTCTGGTTTCCTGAAGAGAGATGTCTATTAGCTCTTTCCTCTGTGCCATTTCCTTTGGAGTTCTTGAAAGCAATGCTGGAACTGGACTGTCCTCCTATGGGCCTGTCCTTTGGGGTGTTTTTCAGAGATTCCTTTCCATTCTTCAGAAAGACCCACTAACAGATGTCTGCCCTGTGCCAAGGGTATGCAAGTGTCTCTTGAGCATGTGACTTCTTTTACAAATTAAGGGGGCAAACAAACTGAGGGAGTTATAAAATTATACATTTTTTTTTACGTTTCTAAATAGAGTATGAGTAAAGTATCTTTTGTTCCACTCTAATAGCCCAGTCAAACCAACCATATGTAGTCTTTTTTTTTCTAATATATGTCAATATCCAACAGAACTCATAAATCTCTGCCTTGTGTAATGAAGATTTCTGACACGTCCAACTTTGCCACTGACTCAATAAATCTCCCAAGATCAAATCCTATAGATTTCAGATGGAGAATAATTTACAATAACTCCTCCACAACCTCCACAAGCTCTCCTTCCTACCTTCTGAGAACTGGCTTCTCTCTTACCATATAAAATCCTCCACTGACTTTTCCATGCACCTCCCCTGCCTTCAAAGCACAGGACTTACAGAACTTGGTCAGTGGACATCATTCAGGTGGATACCTAAAATCTTAAATAATAAAAAAATAAAAATCATAAGAGTATCCAAAAAGAATAATAATAAGTCTAAAACTTGCAACAGTGGGAAGCTCATCTGGTTTCCAGATTGCAGGTATCTAGTCTTGCCTTTGACTTTCCCTCATCACATGTGCAGGAGAAGAACGGGAATATCATTTGCATGCATATGTAATAATAAAAAGCTATTAAAATATAAGCAATATAAGCAATAATCATTTTTTTAAATGACAAAACACTTCAGCTCTTAGTTGAAGATTTTGTTTGTTTGCTTGCTTACATTTTGAGAAAACCTGAGTAAAAGGTGCTGGGTTTGGAGTTTTAGGGTATTTTTCAACATTCCCTGTGGAAAAGAAATTCTCTTTTCCAGTCTTGCCTGCCAACTAGGTGTGTCATCAATTCAATGGCAAATTTGTGACAGACCATCTTGTTGAAATTTTGGCAGCACATTGCTACATGTGAGCATTCACAGAACACCAGCGTTTTCTAGGCTTCCTGCCAAATGAATGCTTGGGAGAACGTATGTATGTACCGTATTCCTGCAGTCTTCAAAGGATTAGCTTTGAATTACCTGAATTGTTTTGAGTTTGAGACATCATTAGGTTATATTAAATTACAAAATATGTAAAAATAAGAGCCTGTATTTGCTTGAGATAGCAGATCTACCACTTTTACCTTTGTGACTTTATCTGTGATGACATTTGCTTTTTTTGTGCTCTTCTCTTTAACAATACTTTCAGGAGTTGCTTCTTTTTCCTTGGTCTTGATTTTCAGCTCCATTGTTTTGCATTTTACTTGGCTGCATAAGAGGCAAATACATTCCTTGCACTTTGTGAATGGGATTTTTTTTCCCAAGTATTGTTCATCTTGGGTCTTACTGATTTTTTTCTTTTTCTTTTCTTTTTTTCTTTTTTTTCAGGCTTTTTCGTATTCTTCCTTTTTATAACCCAGTCTATTTATGACCACATTTGGATGTCATTTTAGCCACCTCCTCCTTTCCTTTCTCTTTTTATCCCTTCTCCCTCTATTGCCTCCATTTCCCCAATCATATCATCACTATCCTTCTCTAACACCCACCAGCTTCTTTGAGTATCATCAAGATTTTGCCTCCAGGAAGCTGCACTGAACTAAAGCTAGAAATTGTTTTGAATATTTCATTTTTCTTGAATAGGCACTGAACCTGCATAACTATTTTGAAATGTTATTGAGCTCAACTGAGTATCAAGCTAGAATGATTTCCAATGCCACTGAATCCAAACTGAAACTGAACCAAAGATGTGTCGGTTTAATTGCCTGCCCACATAGACATCTGTAGTTCTTTTCTACCCTCACTCCCCACTCTCTCATGTACCATTTCTATTGCATTTTTTTGCCATTCTGTCATTCTTTACCTCACATCCTTTGCCCTTCTCTCTTCACACCCCCAACCACTGCTGTCTCTGTATTGCATCTCTACCTCAGCTTCCACTTCTCTGTTTTTCAGTCCCTCCAGATCCTGGCTCCCATACAGAGAGAGATGTTCCTGTGTATAATGCTACTTCTGCCAAAAGCATCTCCTCCTTTAATTCTAACTGAGAAGCTTCCTTCCTTTTCCAACTGTTCCCCCTTTTCCATTCTTTCTGCTTTGAAAAGAACAGTCACTGAGACATTTTCCCTCCTCTCTCACTGTTTCCCTTACCTTTATCACTTTTGCTTTCTATTTATGACTCCTGTTTCTCTCTCTCCCATTGATAAGTCTCCTACATCCTTCCCCACTAACCTGCTTCTAGTCAATGACCTTTCTATCCTCTCAATTGCTTGCCTACTCACCTTCTTCATCCAAAATTCACCATGCTCTGCTCTTGCTTTCTGTTATTTCTAAGACTCTTTCAATATCATAGAATCATATAGAATTGTAGAATCATTAGAGGTTGGAAGAGACCTGTAGAGATCATCTAGTCCTACTCCCCCTGCACATGCAGGGTCACATAAAGCATATGACACAGGATTGTGTTCCAAGCGGGTTTATTATCATCACTTCCTCAGAAATGGTCGTTCACCCCCTTTCCAAGATTTATGATTCTTTGTCAGTCAGTGGTCAGGCCTTATTTTGAAGAAAATTGTGGACTGTAAGTACTTTTTCTTTCTTGCACTTTAACACAACATTAAGTCTGGTTACGTTGCATATGGTTACAAGGCTATGCACTTCCCCCCCTTTCCCTTCTCATTAAAATAACAAAACAGCTTCAAGCTCTGAACCAGTTGTGCCAAAAGAAACACTACCCTGTTCAGGCGACAACTGCTGTCCATTCACACAGCAGTTCTCCATGTCTTGTGAAGAAATGTCCATGGGCTGAACCTTACCATTGAACCACCTGCTGGATCCCACCAACCTAAGGGACTATTTCATCAGCCATTCATATGACATTGCCTCCTCTCTCCTCTCCTCTCCTCTCCTCTCCTCTCCTCTCCTCTCCTCTCCTCTCCTCTGCTCTGCTCTGCTCTCCTCTCCTTTCTTTCATTTCCTTTCAGTATTTCAAAAAATATTTGTTTATTTTCCTTTTTCCTCAAAAATATATACTTTTATTCATATATATATATC
>JAVCKT010037605.1:11371-23499 GCA_032273925.1 Rhynchotus rufescens | reverse complement strand
CTCCCCTCTCCTCCCCTTTCTTTCATTTCCTTTCAGTATTTCAAAAATATTTGTTTCTTTTCCTTTGTCCTCAAAAATATAGCCTTTTCTTCATCTATATCTATCCACATTGCTGCTTTGAAGATCTTCTCTTTCATTTTAGAATAAGGTGCATCATGACCTAGCTCCCCTTCTTTTACCATCTCTTACTCTACACTGAACTTAAACCTCTTAAGAGACTTACACCCAAAAGAGCTCCTAGTCAGCCTGCATGGTTCTAAAATCGAACCTCCAGACACACTCGTGCTTTGCTCTCTGCTATCCAAGACACTCAGGAGTATCTCTCTGTAAATATCTACAAAGCTAATTCATTTTCTTCCTTTAAAATGCTCCTTAAAGCCCTCTTTTTCTGTAGTGCCTACAAAAGACAACATTTAGACTTCTGGTATGCTGAGGTCACTGCCTATGATGCTGACTAATATTTTCTGTGTTTCCTGGTGTTCCTCCATCTGTCTATCTCCATCTGTTGTTTCTTTGCTTATCCTTGTGAGCTGCTCAGAGGAAAGACTGACTTGCTGCTCCCTTTTTGTGCAGCTGCTAGTAACCTGGGGCCAGCATCCAAGGCTAGTGCCCAAAGGTGCTTTACTCCCACAGATTGTACACAGCAACCAGGACTGTGCCTCACTGACGTTCTTTCTATCAATCAGCTATACTGAGGATTTCAGTCAGGCTGTCTGCTGGCATAGTTGATCTTTTACCTCTGTTGCCTTATGTTCAAACATTACTTATAGTCACTGGTGAAAGTTATTTCGTTGACCTCACTTAGTCAATATCACAAAACACTGATTTGGCAGAATAAAGCTCCCTCTGTGCAATAGCTTCCCCACAGCATGTGTCTGTCTCAGGGCTAGCTTTACTAGTCCATCCATTTAATTCACTCAGATAATTACATTGAGAAGGCAGGATATAAAGAGAACGATTTGCCTGTTACACTAATATAAGTCTTTTTATTTGCTGCAGTATAAGTAGGGACCAGTGAAGAATGATGATTTAGCATAAAACCTGCCCAGAATGCTGATAGCAGAACTATGAACAGATCAGTGTTAGACATATAGAAAGTGTCATGATAGTCTAATGGCAGTCAAAGATGAGACTGCTAATGCCTTAGCTGAGGAACATTGATTGTCCCCAAGTCCCTCTCTCAGTAGTTAAAGATACAAACTGGACTTCTATGAATAGATGGAAATTTGACTATGGGTAGTGTGGAGGGATGACCACACGGCTGCAGGTCAGAAGAGCACCAGTAATGCTATATGAAGCTGACAGAGAACAAGGGCAGAAGCACACACATGGTATCCTTTCTTAATAGATAGGAAAGGCTCATGAAATGTTGACCTGCAATTTAAACTACCAGAAATCCAAATATGAGCATATCATATTAGACTCCAAGTTCCTCCTTTTTTCATGAAGGGAGAGGAATAGTCCATTTTTTGGACAACTGGATTCCCGAAATTTGAGATGTGTCAAGTCAAGATACAGAGGTTCAGTATATTGGATAAAATCTTGTTCTGGGCTATAAGAAAGCTACCAGTGTTGAAATAAGCAAGTAAGAATTTACTGTGAAGGAAAAGATACTCTAGTCTCATCTCTAGTTATAGAGCTAAGCAACTTTCACACGTGTTCTCCTTGTCACATAATATGGTGGCAATAGCAAAGCTCTCCACTCTATTCAGACTGAGACTGCATCCATCCTGGATCCACAGTATTTTTGATTGCTTTCTCATATGGCAAACTAATTGCAGCTCTAATAAAGGCAATCTCCTTAAAGACATAACCCAGGGCACTATTCTGTTTTCATTCAAATCCTTCTTATGAATTTACTCCTATGAGGCTCATGCATTTAACAGGTGGACATTTACAAGGCAGAGAAATCAAAAGGTCTAAATGAACTCCTTGCTCTAAGTCTCTTATGGCATGTCACAGTATCCCAGTAAGTAAGATTGCAGAGGCTCTTGAGAGGAGAACAAATTCTTTTGCCCAAGTCAGCTGTGAATGAAACTTTCTCTTTAAAACTTCTCCTTCTCAGTGCTTATTGTTCTTTTTCTTTTCTTTTTTTTTTCTCAAGATAGTAGAAAAGAAAGTCTGTCTTCTTTTAACAGAGTAGGAGCTTTCTTCATTTTATACAGGGCAGAGTATAATTTCAGACCATAAAAATAGACCTATCTATCACCTGCAGATTTTCAAGTAACTGTGTTTTACAAGCTCCTGCTTTCTATTTGAAAGATATGTTTTGATTTTTATGTTTTTATTATGATTTTTTATTATGATTATGATTTTTCTCCTATGATATCTCATGCATTTTTCAGTTAGGTACTGATAGTTTTATCTGTTGAACATGTTTACAGTCCTTCCTTAATTACATTTGAAACTGTAATTAATGTTGTTGGTCTTTACCTCTATACAGAGATTAATATGACCTAGATAACATAGTACCAAGTGGTTCTCTGCTATTCACACATAGTTTAAAAATGTTGAATATTTTCCCCCTCAAAAAAATGAGGAGCTTTTAAATTTTTTCATTCTTAAGACCTCTTCCAAGAATTCTTAGCCTCTTCTAAATGTTTCGAATTAGAAGTCCCAAAATGGGGCATCCAAAACTATTTGTTATCCTTGCAATTTTAGGGCCTTATGCCTTCAAATTTAGTTAAGTTAATCTTTATGCCTTGTTTTCTAGACTTCATCAAAAGCCTCTGCCAATTCAGAAATCAGTCTTGACCATTTAGGAATAGCATTCAGAGCTTTCAGAAGCTTACTGCAGAGATCCATTCAGGAGCTAAGACTAAGGAAAATATAAGAGCAATAAATCATGTCTAATTGAGTTCTGTCCTCTGAGTTCCTTCTGGTATCTCATACCATCAAAGAAAATAAGGCCATGCACTCTCTTGAAGCAAAACTAGTTCAGTTCCACCTTAGGATCTGTATTCAGGCTAACTGATTGCAGAGTTATGGTCAGTTTGGACCATGATGCAAAACTAAGTTCCTGACTCCCACACAGTTTGTTTAAGGATTTTCTAGTGTCTTCATCACATTTAGCTCACATTGAACGTTTTTACCCAACCTGTTGGCTTGTATCTCCAAGGAATGGACACAGGTGATACCTTGCATGAAGGATTGACTCAAAGTCATTCATGTCTCTCCTCTCTGGGGATCATATATTGGGAGACACCTTCTTGAGCATCAATCCCAGGCCTGCGCCTGACAGAGAGGGTGTTAGGAACATTCCCTGGGGACCATAGTCCCGGTTTTCTGTCTCTTCCTGGTGTCCAGGCAAGCTTGTGTTCTCAAGCCCAGTGAAACTGAGTTGAGGTACACATTTTCAGAGTTCCAGGAAAATCCTTGTGAACATATGGCCTCAACTCTTCCAGTTTTGCCAAGCTGGTTGGTGATTTAAGTGTTCTAATAGCTTATTTGCTCATTAAGCAAGGAGAGATGTAAGTGCTCTTACACCTAGTTTGAAAGGAAAGCAGGCAGAGCTTGGTCCAGACACTGACCAGCAAGCAAACATACAATCGATGGAAACCAGCCAGTCTCCACGTATTACAGAGCCATTCCAAGAAGCCTGATGTCTTTCTGTGAGTCATTCCATACAGATCCAGAATCTAAAGTATGTTTAATTATAATTAAGCAACATTATTGTGGAAAGTATAATCTAACTACATTTGGAAGAGCTTTGGGTAACAGAAGCCTCTCTGAAAGTCTTCAGAGAATTCTGTCTCAATAAGAGGGTCAAAAAACAAAATGCTATACCATTTCTTTCTACACTTTTAAATTCTATCTTGGCACAGGGAGGGGAGTGACACAAAGAAATGAGAATTTGAACTCACTGCCTCAGAGTACACCAGCATTTTTTTTTTTTTGCTTGATTGTATACTAAAACTGCCTGTAAAGTCAATAACTTCCTATGGCTTCACAGCAAAGCAAAAAGATTTAAAAAGAGCCATAGTCCCTTTGAAGATGTGGAAGGCAGTAAGTGAGCAGGCTGAATCCTCTTTGGATTTGAAAGTCTATGCGGTGCTAACAGTTCTGCTTTAAGGTGTCAAAATTGCCTTAAATCTTTACCTTTGTTATCTCCTACTGCTACAGACATATAATAGAACAGGTCTGACAAATCCAAACCATCTAGACAGCATAATTTTTTCTTTCAACTTTTTTTGAAATACAGCTGATTAGCACCTTTTTTTTTGTTGTTTGCTTGATTAATGTGCAAACACTTTTAATTACTTTAATGAGAACAGTATGGCAATGTACTGTAGAGTGAATAACCACATTACAGATTTTACTGGGCATGATAACTCACAAACACCAAAATCCCAATCTAAGGAAAGAGCTCTGCCTCTTTTTGGTCTTCTAACCTCCCATTGAACTCAGCACAAAGTCAGAATCTAAAAAGGGCTTAGGAGCATAAATAGTTTGTTACTCAGGTTGTGGAGTACCTAGGCAGAGCATTTTGAAGAAGAGGAGTAAAGCCTGAAGGAGGGCAGAGCAGGAGGTTTGCTGGAGAGCAAAACACTTGCCCCAAACTTGAGGGATATGGCTCTGCTCCTGGCTGTAGCACATATTTCTTCTTCAACCTGGAACAGGGTCTGGATCTGATCTTCCACCTTCACTCAGTGCCAGTCATTCCAACATTCCTTCTCCTGGGAGATGGAGCTCCAGAAGTGCTTGAATTACTCAGGAGCTCCCAGGAGAGCAGGGTGACACCGAGTGCCCCTCACTGCCATGTACGGCCCATGTCGGTCTGGGCGCAGATCAGACTTTACCTTCTCAAATAGCTCCTCATGCTGGTGCAAAGTCAAAGAGGTTAGCTAAATCACTGATGAGGACACAGACCAGCCTGTTAAATGTCACTTTTACTACAAAGGAAAGGGAGATACCAGTGATTAGCAGAGGTGGTTAGAGAAGCAATTCTTCACTGCCTCCTCCCTGAGGAGGTAACAAACCTCAGCTTGGACCACAGGCTGGCCAAGTGGGTAGTCTAGCCGCCTATTTTGTGTCAGGCCAAGATCTATCTTGGCCAAAGATGCACAACAGACACAGCCTTCTGCCCCTGTGGTTCTCTGTTCTGCAGTGACAACTTTACTGCTTTTCTCTTACCCCTTCTCTACTTAGAGTTTTCCTTCTATCGTGGCTACAGACTGCACATTTCACAGCATTAGTAAGTGAGGCTTTTAAGTAATAGTAAAACAATTGTTTTTTATTATTAAGTATACTTTTATTATTAAGTATATTATTAAATATTATTAAGTTGCTTTTATTATTAAGTTTATTAAGTATGTCTGAATTTGAATTGAATTTTTAATTTAAACAGCAATGTGCATGGTCCTTTTCAGTAAACCAGTTTCATTTCAACACAAACATCCCAGGGTCGGGGCTAG
This sequence comes from Rhynchotus rufescens, assembly GCA_032273925.1. NCBI lineage: Eukaryota > Metazoa > Chordata > Aves > Tinamiformes > Tinamidae > Rhynchotus > Rhynchotus rufescens. The sequence goes on along the minus strand of JAVCKT010037605.1, from coordinate 18,085 downwards.
TCCTATGAATTTCTCATCCTACTGCCATGGCACCAGAAAGAGCTACTCTGGGCTACACAGACACATTCTTGGCTTATGGTATCTTCCTTAAGAAAATCCTGCTGTCTCATGGGGATTGTCGAATTAGTTTGAGGTATAGCTTGAGTGTTGCCCCTGGGCAGACTCCCATAAGTTTCTATCACAGATTAAACTGTGCTTTAAGCTCCAGGCAGCTAACTTAATGGAGGACAGGGGATGGTAGATTGAAACTCAAGTGTAGCTGACCTTCCAGCTCATAAAGCAGTAAAGACTCTGCTATCCTGTGCTGCTAATGCAAGCACTCCTGCTGACAGCACACAACTGGAGCTGCTGGGGCAGTGCTGCAGGCGGGCACGGGATAATGTGCAGAGGCAGTTTCACCTGCAAAGCTGCCAGGGTCACTGTCCCTATTCGATGTTCCCCATCACAATGTGCAGGCATCTGTCTTAAAATGAAGTTGTGAAGTGGCATCTGTCTTAAAATGTGAAGTTGTAAATTATTTAAATTAAGCCTTTCCCGCTCCCCAGTCAGAGCTTTGAGCTGGGCTGTCTTGAAAAGGGGTAACTTCAGTGGGGCTAACATTGTTAGTTAGTACTGTGTTGAAATTGAACCCGTATCAACATTTTGAGCTGTATTGTGTGGAGAACGAGAAAGACAGAGAGACAGAGGGAGGGAGCTCTAATTGTGGAACACCTATCACATAAGCTTTTCTCTGTGTCTTTTTAATGGGTTTCCTAAAGAAAGGAGACTTATACAACTCATTGTCTCTCTTCAGACCTCTGTCTGTTTGTCAGTCTGCTATCTATTGTCAGTAATTTTTAAGCTTATTGAACAACTTTGAACACATCTAAAAATTGTATTAAATTCCTAAAAGATATCAAATTCATGGCAGTTAAGCAGCAAGAGGTCTTCTTGAAGTCCCACTAAGAAAGATACAGAAATAGGAGTTCAATTTTTACTAGAAACCAGCAGATTCACACATAAAATAAAAATCTGTAGAAATTAAAGCTTTGATAGTTCTGTTTTTTTATGGAATTACTTGCTAACATTGAAGAGTTTCTTGCATTGTGATATATGACAAAAGATTAAGAAATGTTAAATATATTGAACTTAGTAAAGCAATAAGCAAGGAGAAGGATGTGATAATCCTGTGCAAGTATATGAAGAAATAGAAAAGCAGGAAAGAAATTATGATCACTGTAGCCCATGGCTGTCTGAGTATGAAGTCTAACAGCAATCTCCAAACTTCCATGCTCCTTGGTGAAGCTGTCATCCTTTGTGAGAACACATGCACATGAGGAGAGGAGCCCAGCATAATCTCTAGTCCTAGCGCGGAAATTCACATTGAAAGGGATTGGAATGACTCAGAACTTTGGCCCCTTCACAGCCAAATTTCAAATATGCTTTCTGCATGAGACATCTCTTCTTCACCCTGAAAATCTCTCCTATAAAGACAAATTGATTTGGCTCCTGAGCATGTGAGAAAAACAGACGATTAAATGGTAAAATATCGCCAATGAACAGATGTGGTATAAAAGTCTCAGGAGCACAGTGATCGCTACAAGCTCCTTATTGTGTGGCATCATCTCCTTCCCAGCCCCAGGGCTGACTCTGGGTTGGTAGAACTACTCAGGCCCTTTCCACTCAAGTGTTGTTTCATAGTGTACCTATAATCCTAAGAGATAACGTTGTATGTATCACAAAAGTTTTCTCACCCACTCCTCCTCACTAGATTTATTCTCTTTAAATAGTTCTGCCTGATTTTCATTCCAGGCATCCACAAACTACAGTTATTTTGTCTGCCTAAGGATAACTTTCTTAGTATCCTCTAGTTTTCCTATGTTCAGGAATAGACTCAAGGATTTCTGTATTTCTTTCTCATAGTAGCATTTCCAGTTTACAAGTGTGAAAAAAAATACTGATGTTAATTCCTTGAATTCCTTTACCTACAAAGTGTCAATAATTACCATCTTAACATATAGAAAAACACTTTGGCAGGTTTTCCAGTAACATCAAAAAGGTCTGCAATAGTCAGAGAGAGTCAAAGAGCTCAGCTTTCTGTAACATTACTTGAAATGATTGTGAGAAGTCATATAATTGATCTCTGGGAATCTGAATAAGTGATATATTCCTTGCTTAATTTTAATCAGCAACACAAGACTTCTCCATTTGTTGGTATGTTACCAGAATGCAAACATAAAACATGACATCTCTCATTACCCATCTTACTATTATTTCAGATTGAAAAAGAAAAAGTCATTCTCCTATTGGTTATGTTTACCAAAAAAAGTACTTTGTGTACTACAAGGGTTCTGATTAAAGCTGTACATATCCTGTATCAAATTCATAGAGTTTATCTCTTTTTTTTCTAATTTTGATCCATGAGGTTTCACAAACATTCCAGTTGCATTTTTATCAAAGAAGAAAATATCAGAATTAAAACTGGTTATAAACCACAAAGACAATCTGATTTATAACCACAGCCATACCAAAATGATAGATGTCATTTCACACCATTTTAAACCAGGTTCCTTTGAGAGGAACAAGACTTTACTTAACCTGACCTTATTTGAAGGACTAAATGGATTAACATTCAGCATAGCAGACTCTTACTTCCAACATCCATTCAGGCCTGAATTGATTCCTTACTAAAAGTTATTCTTTAATCACCACCATATTTACTAACCCAAGGGAAAACAATGTCTCTGATTTCAGCACGCTTTTTGAGTAATCAGGTAGGAATATCCTCTGGTGAGGCAATCCATGCTCAAATCAAACTATCAAATATACTCTATAAATAATGTCCTTCCATTTCCAGAAGTCAAAATACCTGCGTTCTTCCTTTTAGCTTTGCCTTTACATTCTCAATGTAACCGTTTTCAAGTCTATATCCTCAATATATCCATTTTTAAGATCATATGTAATCAGTGAGCTCCTAAAAATTATTCAAAACTGCATTATTCTTAAGTCTACAGTTTGACCAAAGTGTTTAACAAGGAGACCATATAGCATGTCAGAAGTTCAGACACAGAGGAGATGAAGTAGAAGAAGTCAGTGTGAATGAGTTGACAATAACTCTATCATTGTATGACACTGATATAATAAATGTGAAAGAAACCTGTCCATAAGCCCCTGGCCAGCTGAAAGGTGATTTTTTGTTTGTTTGTTTGTTTTCTCTTTTTCCACATTAAGATCTTTCCAAGAGCAACTGCAGCAAATCATGAAAGGAGAGCTGTATTTGTTTAGGCTGACCCACAAACTGTGCCAAATATATTATTCATGATATTTCTTCTTTATCATTGTTACAATAATTCTGCAGCAAATGCCAAGCTTCATTCTGACTCTACAAGCACAGGGAATGTCCTATTGTTAGCCCTTTGTCAGCCCTAAAGTAGACATGATAGAACTCCAGCTCAACTGAAGAAATCAGCAGAGTAGTTAAGCACTGAAAAAGGATACTGGAAGAAGGAGCAGAGAAAGCTGAAAACTGCTGTGCAGCCTCAGTGAGTCTCTCTCCTGCATCTATTATCAAGCATTTTCTCTTATTTACCCAGTTTGTATACTCTCCTATACAGACAATTCCCTAAGCTCATGCTTATATATTAAAACCAAATATGAAAAAGGAACAATCTACAAATAAAAAGCTATGAACAAGTGAAAAATCCTCAGCTGATACAGATCATCATTGCTTGACTGAAGTCACTGTGCAGGAGTAGATGAGCCGACTCTATAATTTCACTCTAGCAGTCAAGTGATTCTGGAACCCCACAAAGCTCTCTTCTATTCCTACTGTTTTAATTGCTATCATATGACCATTCTTCTCCAAACTCATCCATAAAAAGCTGTGTTCATGTAAAACATTATTAAATAAATGTATCTTAATAAAAATACCTTGATAAAATATCTGAGTAAAAGAATATTTGGGATATACCTATTGTCACCTAATACTTTGTATACGGTGGTAGTACGGATATGCACATACCATTCTGACTGTCACTCTTACAAGAACAGCCATGAATGATGTGCTGCATTGCTCATACACAGTCATTAAGTGCTTGACAGTGAATCCTAAAGATCAAAACAGAAGATGCAAGATAAAAATCTCTCTATATAAAGAGACTAGAGATCATACACGTAGGACATTACAGGCAAACTGGTTTCCATCTAGCAGATGTGCAAAGTGATTTGAAGTAGAATTTGTTTGTATTAAAAAAGAGTTACAGAGATCTGAGAAAAGTATTATAGTACTTACCATGATGAGCAAACAACTCTTCTCCTATAAAACGCTTTTTATATTGTTAATATCTTGCTCCCTCTCCTGTTTTCTCCCTCAGTTTTTTCAAGACTCAACACCTGTCAAAAGGGAAATGCTTTGTGGTAGTGATTACATATATTTCTCTAAAGCAATTAGCACAATTGATTCTTCATATATCAGTATTACACAGTGGAAAGGTAAATTCTAAAAGCTTCTGGTCACTTTGATCTTCAACATTTCTCAGTCTGTTTGAGTGATCTTATATAAATGAACACAAATGCCAATTACTCTGACCAAGAATTGGAGGCAAGATTGGAGGCAAGGAAAATGTTTACATGTGGGAAGCCTGTATATTTCTATATTTTTCTTTTTTTTTTTTTTCCTGGAAATGGAACAAGATTTTTAGTACATGGTACAGATAATTCCCATCCCTAACTGGGTAATGGTGGTACTGATTCCTGATTCACACAACCTCTATGGATTTCTTAAACTCTGCAACCACAGAAATTATGTCTCCTTTTGAAAAACATTTCTAGTTTTGTCCATTGCTGAAAGCGGGCAAAGAACTCATAGGAATAGAAATGATCTGACTCCTGACATGGAAGTACCATCCTTCAGAGAAAAGGGATCATTCTGAACATGCTTGTTCCTATTTTGCCGTTCTGAGGAGAATATGTACAAGAGAGATTATGTAAATGATTATTCACAAGCCCAGAAACATCCTTTAAAAAATATATTGTGAAACCTGCACTCAAAAAAAAAGACGTGTTAATTAATTGTCAGTGCAAGTGGAGGCATTCTGCAGTATTTGGCTAGCTCAGGGAACAATACAAACATATGCTATGACAAAAACACATACACATAGAGTCTAACCAACAGGCCATGCCTGTACCACCCGATAGTCCAGGAAATGAGAATAGCCCTACATGAGGCAGACCCTTCCATCAACCCCTTGCCTACCAAAAAACAATCACGTCTCAGAAAGACAATTTCCATCCAAATCACCTGTGTCTGGCCCCACAGTATCTGTCTAACCACCAGCCCTACTCAATATTGCGGTCACTCCTCAGTGCTCCGGCTGCTTGCTGTCCTTCTGTCTGCAGTGCTTCAAAAGTCTCTGGCCTTGGTGTTGATCTCAGCTTTCATCTGTCATTATCATCACAAAGTGATGAGTATCACGCTGAAGACTGATCTGTTCACACACACTGTTTTTAAACAATTATTTCTGTATGATGTACTTTTAATGGAAACGAATATTTCTACACAATCCAATATCCTTGTGTTCATAAAATTACACTGGGATAAAAAAATGCTTAGTGGGTTTTAGTTTATTCAAATATCTTTATCTGTAGTTCTATTGGCATGCAAAACATGAGGGCATGAATCCTTACAGCCATAAGTATATTTTCTTCCACTCTATGATTCTTTTTTACATTCCATTCTTTCATTTATTTAAAAAAAAAAAAACCTTCTTGATACCAACTCAGGTCATCTCTGTTAATCCAGTGTCAACTCCATTATTGCCAATTACTTCACAAAAACTAGATTTTAATATGAGAAATAGAAATAGTCATCATGTCATTTTACAACCCACCAAGTGCTTATTCAGACTAAAATACTGATTTCAAAATCACAGCAAGCAACTAAGACATAATTAAATTTTTATCCCTGTAGATTTTGAAATATATATTTTTTTCCTTAAAAAATAAAAAATAAACAAAAGGAAACAGAAATACATAGTGTGATGCTGTAGTTTCATTGAGTGTAAGAGCACATGAAAATGCTTTCATGCAAGTTTTAGGCATGAGAGAAAAAAAATAAAGTAGCACAAACTAGCTTTGTGTCAAGTTTTTTTTTTACAGTAAAAAAATTATTTTGCATAACACCTTCATATTTTTACACACTTCATTTTGTTTCCCCATTTACTCCCCATTAGATTAAGAACAGAACTGACCTATATTTGCATTTAAGAAAAATTTTCCTTTTGAGACAAAGCTAGTGACATATATGTAGCCTTTTCCTATGCAAGGAATTTCCTTATCCCAAGTAATCAGTTCAATAAACACCATTCTCATATTCCTGACCTAACTTCTGACCTTTCTCACACTTCAAACAGCACCAGCTAGTGAAATGAGAGCTCCAGGTAATCATTTTGGATAATCATTTTGTCCATGCTTATGAGTGGACTTTTCTTTTCTGGAGTCCCTTAGCCCAGATCCTCTGGAAAATGTAAGCAGAAGCTGAGACAATGAAGCTGCTTCAAGGGGCTCTCTAATCAGCCTCTTACCAAGTCCATCAGTCAAGGATTTTCAAAGCTAGTTACCAGTATTTCTATGCTTTCACCCTTCATAGCCTCGACTCTGCTGATAATCTGCCCTGTGTCACCTTCCAGACAGAACTCATAGAGTTTTTTTGCTGATACCTTACTGCAGTGCAAACTC